>JAYMTP010000884.1:0-28214 GCA_036897365.1 Geranium brycei | reverse complement strand
ATATATAGAGGATATTACTAAAATTATTATTGTGGTGAAAACCAATACATAATTCATATAAGTCATTTCATTGAAAGAACAAACCATTAAGATTAAACCCCCACTTGTAACCATATAAATAGGTGATTTGTTTGAAATTTAATTCAATTTACTTAATTACATATATTTTAATTTCTCATCCATTTAATTTATTAATTATTCAATGTGTGTAGATATATATCAAACATATGATCAAAATTGTGGAAATATTGCTATATTCATTCTTTGAATTAAAAAAAATAAACATGGACAAGAATATACATATAATGAATATATATTGTGGTTGATAAAATGGATGGCATAGAGATGAAAACGTAGCCAAAACAATAAATAAAAAGTTTGGTACATAGCGGTCACTGCACCATCTAGGGCAAGGAAAAAAATAAACAATAATAAAACACAAGAATTTACAAATACAAAAAAAAAGCTTCTCTCTCTTTCTTGACAGCAATTGCACCATTTAATGCCATTGCACCCTCTCAATGCTCTCTGCATTTACTACTTCCTCTTTCTCTCCCTCTCCTCCATCTCCATCTCCATCTCCATCTCCATCCCCATCTCCATCCCCATTTCTCTATCTCAAATGACCCAAAAAAACCATTTTTTCTAGTACCCAAAATCTCATCCACACTCATCAAAGGTATCATGTATTCACACATAATAAAATTATAGTTTGTAGAAAGATCGATCTCATGATAAACCCATTTTTTCTGTTTCTCGAAATAATTAATTGGTGGTGATGCATGTTCTTGAGCATATATAGTTGCAATCTTCATGACTCTCCTGATGTTTTGGTATTTTGTTTTAGTTAAGGCAATGAATTAAATAGTTGATTTTGTGATATTTAATTTCCATGTATACATGGTTGTGCAGATACAGATACAGCTCACCTCGAAGGCACAGAAAAGGAAACGTTTTGCTCTTCCTTATCCGAGAGATTCATGCCTCTAAACAAGCCTCCAAATTAACTTGTCAACTCTTTCTTCAATTTCTTGGCACGTAAAAAAAAGAGAGACCCTTTTCAAAAAAACAAAAATTAGTGACTCAAGCAAGCTCTGGCTTTTGTGTTTTTCTTTTTCACATTTTAGCTTTTTCCCTCTCTCTAAATAGTCCAACACTGCTTCACAGAATCTGAGGAACAAAAAGGAAAATATAAACAAAATAATATTTTCCCCTATATACATATATATAGTGAGTGCTCTCTCTTTTTCTCTGTGCACAGAGAGGAGAGAGATTTGAGAGAGAGGAGTTTTAGGGTTTGTGAAATATGCCAGCCGGAATCATGATTCCGGCGAGAAACATGCCGTCGATGATGGCCGGGAGGAATGGGAATGCTCCGGCCGGGTTCGGATCTTCTTCATCAGGACTTTCTCTTACTCAGGTGATCTTGATCGATCTTCATGATCTCTCTTCATGATACAAAACATCAATCAATAGATTTTTTGTAATTTAATTAATTAATTTCCTATGTTAGCATATCAAAGTTCGATTCGATTGTTTTTTCATTCTACATCATTAATTTTTATTTATTTTCATCGGTTTTTAATCTGCATCATTCTCTTAATTTCTTTTTTATATCGATATTCTCGATATAACACGTAATCAGTCAATAAGTTATTCTATTGGGTATATATATAGAACATTTTGTATGATTTTAACATTTTAGTCAAAAAAGACCCAGAGAGTTTTTTTTTGAAGTGGAGATTTCAGTTCATTTTGTGATTGTTATATTGAATTGAATTTTTTTTTTGAAGATTTGTGTGTGTCTCTCTCTATATGTGATATTGTAGCCAAACATGATGGATCATGGAAGTTTTGGTCAGCACCTAGACATGCCCCAAAACACTTCGGACAGCGATCTGGCGGCCCGAATCGATGAGTTCGAGAGCAAGTCCGGCAGTGACAACCACGAGGGAGGCGGCTCCGGCGACGACCAAGAGCTGCAACGGCCCAACAAGAAGAAGAGATACCACCGCCACACCCAGCATCAGATCCAAGAAATGGAAGCGTATGTTAATTAATTTTGTACTAATTTAATTAACTCATATAATTATTTTCATTTCTTCCAAACAATTGTTGAAATGATTTTTCGTGTGTTAATTAATTTATATGTTTGGTGTGATTTTAGTTTCTTCAAAGAGTGTCCACACCCAGACGACAAGCAGAGGAAGGACCTGAGCCGCGAGCTAGGGCTAGAGCCTTTGCAAGTCAAGTTTTGGTTCCAAAACAAGCGCACCCAAATGAAGGTCTCAAAACACAATTATTCAAATTAATTCATTAAATCCTCATATTTTTCATCTAAATATAATGTTTGTGACATTCACATGTTGTTTTTATTTGAATTTGTGTTAACATATGAATCAAAACAACTATGTGACCACGGCTTTTAGTAGTTTTGCTGACCGGTCAACGAGTTAAGGTTCAGATCCAAAGACATTTCCAACTTAGGGTTTTGATATAGGGATATGTACTTTGTCTCAAATTGTTCATAAAAAAAGAAAACAAATCATGTGATATGTCAAAGTTTTGATATCCTGTTTTGAGCCTAATTTAAACTTCGTATTATTATTTTTTGTTTCTTCTTTTTCTATCAGGGTATTCTCAAGCACACCAGATTAACTACTCATTTGAGCTAGTCGTGTAAGATGAGATTTCCAATAGTGAATAGAGTAATATATGTGCCACTAATCATTTAACCTAGCTGATCGAATTGAATTTATTCGATTAGAACTCATCTATCTCTATTGCACGTGCTGTAGTAGATATAATCGCCATATTAACCGTGGATCGATGAACCACATAATTCTCGTCATTCATTTGATTTTTTATTTGAATTTTCTAGCAATAACTTTTGGCGATTATATGTACACCTACAATTTATTATTATTTTTTTCATTTAGCTCGTGTCCATGTACAAAATGCTACACAAGAACAACCCTATATCAATCACATACTATATACCCTGTTTCTACATCCACAACAAAATCCTAACCTTGTGATAAAATTTCACTGGACAGACCCAGCACGAAAGACATGAAAACACACAGCTCCGGACCGAGAACGACAAGCTTCGAGCAGAGAACATGAGGTACAGAGAAGCTCTCAGCAATGCCTCGTGCCCCAACTGCGGCGGTCCAACCGCCATAGGAGAAATGTCCTTCGACGAGCACCAGTTGCGACTCGAGAACTCCAGACTAAGAGAAGAGGTACATTATAAATATACAGATACTACTACTCATGATAAATAATTAGAACCAACGACCTCATACTTATTACATTTTTTTTATCGTATCAGATCGATCGCATATCTGCGATCGCGGCCAAGTACGTTGGAAAGCCCGTGGGGACTATTTTCCCCCAACTCGGCTCGTTGGCCCCGCCCCGCCAGCTGGATCTCGGGGGAGGGAACTTCGTGTCTGACCAAATGTACGTTCCCGGAGAGCTTCTGAGGACGATGGGCACGCACACTGAGGCGGACAAGCCCGTGATAATCGAGCTGGCCGTAGCTGCAATGGAGGAGCTCATCGGGATGGCCCAAATGAACGAGCCTCTGTGGATGATGAACCTCGATGGCACGAGCGCGATTTTGAATGAAGAAGAGTACTTGAGAACATTTACCAGAGGGATTGGACCCAAACCGCCTGGTTTCAAATGCGAGGCCTCTAGAGAGAGTGCTGTTGTCATCATGAATCACATCAACCTTGTCGAGATTCTCATGGATGTGGTAATAATTACATCTTCTTCTGATGAAGAATATGAGCTTTTAGGTGAATCGGGTTTTAACATGTTTTTCTTCTCACTGTAGGGTCAGTGGTCAACTGTTTTTGCCGGCATTGTCTCGAAAGCTATGAGGCTCGAGGTCTTGTCGACTGGTGTAGCTGGAAACTACAATGGAGCATTGCAAGTTGTGAGTGATTAACATATAAGCTAAATGTAGTTTTGCAAATTGATGGCCTAAAATGGGTTTTCTTGATATAAAGTTACTTTGTGATGATATATGACAGATGCAAGCTGAGTTCCAAGTTCCTTCGCCTTTAGTGCCAACTCGCGAGAGCTACTTTGTGAGGTACTGTAAGCAGCATGGAGATGGGACATGGGCGATTGTTGACGTTTCACTCGACAGCCTGAGGCCGAGTCCCGGGTTGAGGTGCAGAAGAAGGCCTTCCGGATGTTTGGTTCAAGAAATGCCCAATGGATACTCTAAGGTAGTTCACATTCATCTTTGTTTATGTTGGTTCAGATGCAATTTCTTATCATTAACAAAGTGCACAACACTATCTTACAAAACATTCATCTTTGTTCATGAGTTTCTTGATTTGTTCTTGAGTTACAGGTCACTTGGGTTGAGAATGTGGAGGTTGATGACAGAGGAGTTCACTCGCTATACAAGCAGCTGGTCAGCTCTGGCCACGCTTTCGGGGCCAAGCGCTGGATCAACACACTGGAGAGACAGTGCGAGAGGCTCGCGAGCGTTATGGCCACAAACGTCCCTCCCAACGACATTGGAGGTAATCAAATCAAGATTCAAAGAATCAAGAACACTCAAATTCATCATAATTTGTACTCTTAAACTTTAGATTATGATTGATTACAGTGATGCCGAATCAAGAAGGGAGGAAGAGCATGCTGAAGCTGGCGGAAAGGATGGCGATAAGCTTCTGCGCGGGGGTGAGCGCATCCACAGCTCACACGTGGACAACCCTGTCCGGAACGGGAGCTGATGACGTCAGGGTCATGACCAGGAAGAGCGTGGACGACCCCGGGAGGCCTCCTGGCATCGTCCTCAGCGCTGCAACCTCCTTCTGGCTCCCCGTCTCCCCTAAGACCGTCTTTGACTTCCTTCGCGACGAAAACTCAAGAAATGAGGTACATACATACATACATACATACATATACTCAGCCTTGAGAGACCAAATGATTATGTTACTCAATTCTCTTGTGGTGACATTAATTTCAGTGGGATATCCTTTCCAATGGCGGAGTTGTTCAAGAAATGGCTCACATTGCAAATGGCAGAAACACTGGCAATTGTGTCTCTCTTCTTCGCGTAAATGTAAGTTCATAACATTATTAATGTTAGTCGTTATGTAACATGATTCACTGATCTTGTATATGTATCTGTCTTGTAGAGTGCGAATTCGAGCCAGAGCAACATGCTGATACTGCAAGAGAGCTGCACGGATCCAACTGGATCGTATGTGATTTACGCGCCTGTTGACATAGTCGCGATGAATGTAGTGCTGAACGGAGGGGATCCAGACTATGTAGCTCTCCTCCCCTCGGGATTCGCCATTCTCCCGGATGGTGAACATCGGGGAGGGTCTCTCCTGACCGTTGCGTTTCAGATACTGGTTGATTCAGTTCCAACTGCTAAGCTTTCCCTAGGGTCTGTCGCGACTGTCAACAATCTTATTGCCTGCACTGTGGATAGGATCAAGGCTTCTCTGTCGTGCGAGACAGCGCAACAGGTGAAGTGATTTCACAACAATCTTGTAGTAACTTTAAGGCATTGAGCTGTTTTTGGACTTGACAATGTTTTTGTTGTTGCAGTAACATGAAGTAGTACTCATGGGGACAAGTCAAGAGCGCACCTTACATGGTCTCTTTTGCATTGATGCAAGGATTAGAGGTTCGGGTATTGACTTCCCTAAACAAAGTCAACAGATGTAAAAACAAGAACTTGAAAGTGGAAATTAAGTCTCCTCCACCTTGTTAACAACTTTCATGGCTAGTTAGGATTTTCTTTAACTCAGCATTTCCTTTTTCTTTTTGTCTTTGCCTTGTTGTTTGTAAGTTTCATCTACCTTTATCAACAACATTGAGTTCTCTGTTTTACATTTTTAGAGCCTCTGATATGGATAGCTTTCTTCATATCTGTCTTGCCCTTTTGGATTCTTTGTTACATATGTGAAAGTAGTAAAGAGTGACGGGAGATTGGTGATTTATTTTAGATTTATCGTTATTTATAAGATCGATATCAATATACAAATATAAAGTACTTTATTCAGATATCATGTTGGGTCGAATATAAAATACTTTATTTTAATATAATGTTAGGTACCTGAGATCAAAGATTCTAATAATGTACGTGCTCCATTGACTTGACTATCATTATTATGGGCTGTCCCATGTGCTAGTGATTGCTTTGGGATCAACAAGTTTTCAGACAGATGGATGGAACCTTAGTGTCTTTGGAAATGTGAACATGAGGAAGGGTTGACTGAAGCAGCAGGAGGTTCAGTTTGTGTAATTACTAATGAAAAATTGAATGAAGCTCAATAACCATGAAGCCCCTAATTGGAGGGAGGCCCTGTGCCAATCAAATAGGTCATCTGATCATCATTAACTTGGCCAATTCAACTTAAGCCATATAAAAAAGTCAACTCATTACCATGAATAACACTTGTCAGAAACCAAACACTGTTTCAGGTAATAAATATGAGTTCGTCAGAATCATTGTTCCCTGACCCATATTTCCATCCATGAAGTAAAAATCTTAAATCAGACAGTCAAAAAGAACACTCTGAATGGACAATATGATCAGAAATGCACAAATCTGTTTCTAGGACTTGTTCATCTTAAACCTTCTTTTTCCCGCCCACCATAGGTCTCTTGCCGATTGTTGTAGTCTTGCCTGAGTGCGGTACCAACCCGCGAAGAGTCGCTAAAACGGCTAGTCCCATGAAAGGATAGTACACCATTAACAGCTTATCAGACGCTTTGCCTGAGCCTAGCAGTTCTGCTAATGCCGCAACCTGAAATTAAAACGCCATTGAATGTAAGAAGAGCAAACAGGACATACAAGGACACTTCCATCATAATAATGCAATGGAAAATAGATATCATTTACTGCTAAAATACTTGTAATTGTTTTCTTGACACTCACTTAGGAAAGGACAATGCGAAACACATTTCAAGATAATCGGATGTCAAACAAAAGCAAGATTTCTTCCTCGTATTATCTACGAACAATATGTTGAGTACAGAAACCACAAGTTATCAACTGTAAGTCTGTAATCACTGAATAAAAACGAGCGTCATAAACTAGAGCATCAGAGGCCATTAGTTAAAAGTAAAAAACAAACCCATTGCCTACAGAAGTAATTGGCTCAACAATCTGTTTCTAAGACAATATTCTGTGGGGGTTATTATAGAGTGTTCTTTAGCAGTTGTTTTAAATTTCTTCTAAAGCCATAAAATTTCTAGAGTCTCTTTACATTAACAGATACCAAGCAGCTTTGAAAAAAACAGATACTAAGCAAATCATCAATCGTAACTTTCTCAACATCTCTTCATTACTTCTGAATTAGAGAATGAATATCTGGTGACTGAATAGAGAAGAGACACTATTAGCAGCTAAATTTCTTGGATGAAACAGGTTCTAAACTCCAATGCCAACAGATTGTCACCATAGAAATAAGCAAACCCTTTATAAGTTTAAACCAATGCCCTCATTACAAAACAGCCACATCTCAAATCACCTAAAAAATCTAATGTATATATGCAATCCATTCTTCTTTGGTTTGAACAACACTGAAGTTCATGATTCACCACATGCCATATCAATATTGATCCAGCTAAACTCATAAGAGATCTATGAAAACAAGGCACATCCAAAAACATAGAACAAATCAGGGGAATCCACAAAATACAAAAAAAAAAACATGAAAGAGAACCAAATTAAAAATTTTGAGGATTCGAAAGAGAACCCAATTCAAAAAAAACTTGCAGAAACCAATTCAAAAAGGAATTCTCACCATGGAAGTGAAGAAAGAGACGCCATAGATCAAGCAGGTGGTGCTGAACCAGGGCTTGCGGGCCGAGAGAGCGAACAGGTTAACGAGGGCAAGCGGCCACTGGAAGACGAGCTCGAGCCAGACGAGGCCGACGTAGAAATGGGGCTTGTCGGCGAAGAGGTAATCGCCGTACTCGCGGGTGTACACGAGGATGAAGACGAAGAGAACGATGTCTACCAGATTCACAATAACACCCATTGGCGTGTTTACTTTTTCTTCAGCTGAGATAAATGATGAGTTTGTGGGTTTAAAGGTAACATATACTTTGTGAATTCAATACCTTTCAATGATTATAATAAGTTAGAAAATGAAAGGACTGAGTATTGATTTGTGAAAGAGTGTGTATAAATTCTAGTTTGTGTTACATTAATGTCCAAATCAGCCTTGTTAGGCACTGCAATGCCCGTTCACTTCATCTCTATGAAAAACACTCCACAGCAAGTTCTACAATACATGTACAATATAAGTGTAGCGTTTATGTCCTTTTATTTGCTTCACAAATCTTTTTTTGCACATGGGAGATGTGGGCGCCTAGCCTCCGCCTTTCTCCACCACTGTCGTCGGATCGACCCAACCTCGACTTAACCACATCAGAAATCGATGATGGGCTCCCCGATGGTTAGATTGCGCTCGACGGGGAAAGGCAGGTCAAAGAGCTTCGCGGTGATGAACTTGAAGATCTTGTTCACATTTATGTTGTAGGATGCACTTGAAAAGAAGAGTGTCGCGTTGAAAGCCTTTGCGTACGATCTTGCCTGGCTCGCGATTGTCCACTGCAGGTCGTTGGGAAGGGAGATAAATTCGTCGAACTTGGTTCCGATCAGCACTGGAATCGCCGTCTGCACAATCACAAACTTAGTTTCAACGATATATGAAACCGAAAAAGGCAATGCTACCGTATTATTTATTACCTTATTGTACTTCCTTGCTTGTTTATACCACATTACGATGCTGATGCACACAACAAAGATTTTAATTTAGAAAAATTAAAGAGACTAATTCATACAACCCATATAATCTTTTTTCGAACCTATTCAATGTGCACCGGCTTGTCAAATCAAACATGAAAAATATTGCTACCGAGCCCTTGCACGCCACCGGAACATAGTCATGCCATTTCCCGCCACCTGCACAGAGCAATCACTACTGCTCTAAAAAGCGCTAGACGCTAGTCGAGTGAACAACACTTCTGAGGACTAATAAGTGATTAACCAGAAACTAATTCAAGATTAATCGATAACTAAACTATCGACTTTAAATTCAAAATGTGCAATACCTTCGACTTCCCACATGGTATAAGAAATCCGCGCCCCGTCCACGTAGAATGTTTTGTCTATAGAACTCAATCCTTTCATCTTTTTCATGCTCTGCTGGCTTTCTTCTTCTCCTACATATTTCACCTTCGACGCAAACAAGAAACAACAAACCAAAAGGATTTTTTTAATGGGTTATCTGTTTAAAATAAATCAGTTCATTCAATCGACAGAATCTACGTATCCCAATCGAAATCGGTGAAAGTCAAGTAATGAAGAAAATCACCAAAAAGCTGGTCTTCCCAATTTGGCTATCGCCCAGGAGGGTGATCTTGAGGGAGACCAGATCGGAGTCGGAGAACGAGGTGGGGCGGACGGTGGAGGCCGACCGGGATAGCTTGGGCTTGAAGTTATCGATCGTGGCGGCGTGCTGAGCTGGCATGGTGGAGGCGCGCGTCAGCATTTTGTACACGGACGGCTTGGCGACGGCGCAAGTGAAGATTTGGCCCCAAATGCGCCACACGCAGCGGCGGAGGACGGTGAGCCGGCGGTCCAACTTCCCTTTAATCTTTCTATCAACCATTTTGAGTTTTTGCCAACGGATGGCTTCAAGAGAACAAAACGACTCTCTCAGCCACGGAAATGGAACAGAGCTTCGCTACCACCTTGATAACATGTTCCAAACATCTTGTGTATATTTAGTATATCACTTCCTCGTTTCTCGGCAACGGTTCGTGTACACATCAAAACGGAAGATCCACTTCAACTCCTAATTACTCGCTTTTAATTCACACCTTTAATCACATCCACGACAGGACCATCACATTTATGACACTTCTCTTTCAGACAAGAAAAATCAAACCACCGTTACAGCAACGTCAGATCAAGAAACCTTAACAACCAATTTGTCTTTTCTGATGAAAAAACTCAATTCCGTGGTAAAGATAGAAATTTGATTGCACCGGATCGCTGATTCGACCAGATTTCACAGACCCTTTTCACGATCGGTACAAAAGATCATCAAGAATCATGAACCAAATTCAAAAATAGCTCGATTCCTTTCATATATAATATCAAAAGGTACAACTTGCAACTGTTTTATCGAGTTTTTCTTTGAGTGAACTGTGCAAATAATAACGTATTCTAGCTGCCTAAACTTATACAGTGTCGGTGAAAAGCGAAAAGAGGGAAATTTTAGCGCACCGGGGAAGAGGAAATGGAAATTTCTCTAGGCGGGTGAACTTATCTGCCCGTCTGATCTTTGGCTGGCGGCGACTCTCGTGCTATCGCCGCTCTTGCGCCTGAGTATCTCCTTGATCTCTACTTCTTTCTTATCTACAAACTCCATCAAGTTCTTGAAGCTTGCTGTTGAGCGGAGTGAGCGTCTAGGCCTGACGGGTTGGATATCCTCTGTCTCCTCATCGCCCTCTGGGTTAAATCTGCGGAACTGGCAGATGATCCTACAGAAGAAAAAAGTGAGGGCGAGGAAGCACGCGACGCCGCAGATGAGGAAGAGCCCCCAAAAGCTCTTGAGGGAAAGCCTGTACTCGTCAACCTCGCCGATCTGCATAGTGCACTCGGTGTGCGTCAGCCACTTGTTGCGTATTTTCTGGAGATCGCCGTTCTCTGAGAGTTGGAGGACTGCGGTTGACAGGTCAACCGCTAGAGGAGAGTCCCTCTGGAACGCCTGAGTTAAAGAAATCGAACATGAGAATCATATTCATGTCTCAGAAGACGAGTATAGTATAAATGGAAAATTGTAACTCTCATTACATTGTTACAGTTTTGCATAGTCTTTCTGCGCTATTTTAACTTGTAATATTTTGCACCGTTAGCATAAATCCATTGAAAGAGATGGAAATTTAAAAATATATTCCAAATTCCGAAATTAACCTTCCTCGCTTTTGCAAAATCTTTCTATATATTGTTGCACTACAGTATGGAGAGTTTTGCAATTGTGTACACTAAGTGGCAAGGGGTAATTTTGGAATTTTGAATATAATTTGAGTTTTTCCTCTCTTTTAACGGATTTACACTAACGGTGCAAAAAGTTACAAGTTAACAGTGAGTTTTTGTAATAAAAATAGCGTAGGGAGACTATCTGCAAAACTGTAACAGTATAAGAATAGTTTTTGCAATTTTCCCTAGTGTAAATCTGATACTTACGAATCCCCATCCGCTTTTGGTGAACTCCTGCCCGACCGTTCTGTACTTGCATTTCGTGGTGGACAGGAAGAGCTCGATGTAAGGGAGCTCGTCGACAATGGCAGCTACTCCACCGTTTTTAGGTCCAAGCTCGAGGGCAGTTAAGTAACCTTGCCTGTCCCTCAAACTAACAATCCTAGACTGCGCTATGTTGAGCTCTTCAATCAGATAGTTCTTTGCAAATGACCCGTCTTGCACTCCAACCGGCTCAGTGCTTGAAATCAACGAGTCAATCCCTTCAATCCGTGATGTCAGTTGTTGCACAGTGAGGATTGACGTCAAACTAGCCGTGTAACTTGAGTTGATGATCAACACCACAAATAGCCATATGATCAACACCAGCCGCCCCAATGTGCTCACGGTGTTTTCTCCTGCATAAAAGTCACAAAACCGTCAAGTTTCTGTATGGATTCACAATAGCAAGATGTGTGAGATAGGGCGCACTTTACTTACTGTGAGAGAAGAACATTGTTGAGAAACTAAACCTGCAAAATCAGAAGATGTATCGGTAAAGACACTAAATAGAAGCACTGGAACTATGAGAGTTGAAAAGAAGTAGGAGACAATTACCAGAAGATGGTTATGATTTGTTGACTTGGAGGGCCGCGGAATTCATGATTGTGCCTGTGCTCGAGGATCCAAACAACAGAACCAACAAAGAGAAAGAAGCCGCCAGTGACAAGCCACATCTGTATGGTAAATGGCTTGAGGAAAGCCCAAGGGCTAGACTTTGCCTCTTTGACAGGAGCGACGACAACAAGTCCTGATTCCATGTAAGGTTGTGTGAAATCCACAATCTTTGTTCTGTTTGTTATAATCGTTACATCCCCAACAGCAGCATCATAGACCTAAACCACAAACAGACCAAATCAAAACAATAAAACTTCACAGACTAAGCAAATCCAAACTAGTTGTTAAAAAGATGCTTACATTTTCTGCAACGGCATTTACAAGATCGTTATAGGAAGGATTCTTTTTCCCATCGCCATATAGCATATACTTGCGCGGAACAGGATAAGGCAATAAGTTGAGGGCAGCTTCAAAGACGTCAATACAATATCCTTTCACTCCCGGGGGGTTCGGGTCCTTGGCCACAAAGTCCAAATAGCCTACACGGTTAGGAACTGCAATCCGCAGAGGCTTGCCGTTGTTCGGGAATACCCATCCCCGAGGTATTGTGGCAGTTTCACCAGGCCAAATTACACTATATAGATGTTGGCTGCTGGTTGACTTATTGGGAAGCGTCTTGTACAAGGTCTCTGGCGTAACAGTAGAGAGACCCGAATAGTTTGTCCAATAACCTATTCTTCGAGACCCAGTTCCACCTATGTTAAGAACATCATATGCCGGTTGAACTAAGTTCTTATCTTGATCAAATTCAATTCGACCACTTAAGCCTGTGAAGTTCATTCTCAAGAACGTCTTTAGCAGCTGTTGGCCTCCATTGAAAACACGTAGTGATGACAAGTGCAAGGAGCTTCCATTTGTGTCGTGCAACTTTGGGTCGTTAGAGAAAGTCAAGTTTCCACCTTCACTGAAAAAAAATTCAAGAGCACGGGCGGCTAACCAAACGGAATCATAAGCATACAGTGCATATGAATTGAAACCTTTGCCTTTCCACCTCGACATGAAACTCTTTTTGGGAGCAGTATCGGGAGTGTGATGGCGAAGAGCAATGACTCCTTGTATGAGACTCATGGTGCTGGGGCTTACCGGGTCAGACAAATCCAATACAGAAGCGAGCCAGTCCGTAGCAATCCAAACATAGCCACTACCCATCATCCCCAGATTTTTGGCCACGGAAAAGATTGAAAGACCAGAGTCGGGATTGACGTGCACAACATAAACCCGAGACTCCATCAGGTTCACTCCAACCAACAAGTCGCTGATTTCACTGGTGGGGGATCCCGGAGTGAACGCCGCCTTGTAAGAGATCTTGGCGCGTTTGGTTGCCAGCGCGTCGCCCAATGCAGAAACCCCGCCTCTGCCATAATCATCGTCTACAAAGATAGCAACTACCTCCCTCCATCCGTAATACTCAACCAGGTCGGCAATTGCAGACATTTGGAAAAGGTCACTTTGGGTGGTGCGGATGAAGTATGGGTATTGCAGCGCAGACAGAGCCGGGTCTGTTGCTCCAAACGACAGAAGCGGGACTTGAAGTTCATTGACTACGTGTGAGATAACATGAGCTATTCCGGAGGACTGAGGCCCAATTGCAGCAACCACGTCATTTTCCATGAGCTGCAAAGCTACACGGTTCAGGACACTCCTATCAAACTTTTCACATATACGCGAGGGAGAAAGATAGGCACACACAAAGATTATCATGCAACAGTCTGTAACAGTTTATATTGTGAGAAAAAAAGTTGTCCAAAACAAAGGGGCATCTGAAAAAAGTCCATAGATGATTATATATCACAGTAAATGGTTCGGCTATTGAATTCTTCATATTCAAGGTTTAAGAATAGCAACACTGCCCTTTTTTTGCAGGCACAAGAAATTGTTGTTAAAAACATTTCAGAGGTCAAACCAAGTCATGCATATATATAAAAGTTTTGGAACTTGAAAGTACTTCCCAGCACATTGTTCATCAATTGTAAATAAAATTAAAACCATTTTCGGTTCATCTCGACACTTGACCAATGTAAATCATCATATAAGCGATGTTGACCTTCCCTAGAGCTATAGATGGAAGGCAACTAAAATTCCAAAATATGTTTTTGGAACAAACGTGAATACTTGGCTGTTGCTATGCTATTCTGAAAGATGATTCTACATATTCCCCAAACTATTAGAAGGTAGTGTAAAATGAAACTCAAATTCCAACCAGAAACATAGAAAATTCCATTTAAACACAAAGCTTTAAATTCAATGACAATCAGTTTCATTCAAGAAAGACCCTATTCTGTTTTATACAATTAGAAGATACAATCGCACACAGACATAAGCATATATAAGTTTAGAAATACCTTCCACAGTTCCTAGAAACTCGCTGCAATTAGTATCGTGTAGGATGAGGCTCAAATTTGTCCCTGGCAGGACGCTCGAATCAGAATTAACATCAGCAATTGCAGCCAAAAGGCCCGGCCCTGCAGCTCTTCCAATAACCGAATTGGTAGTAAATAAAGCTCCAATATTTACCACTTTCGGCCTTGGCGAAGAAACATTGACATTTCCAGCCCCAAACACTACTTCCATAGGCACCCACATACAAAATATCCATATAAGTATAGCTCTTCTCTTGAATACATGGCTGGTAACCATGGAGACCTCCGTGCGCAGAAAGTAATTTAGTTCAGCTGACTGATTCTTCACCTCATAGCAGAACGAGTTCAAGAAATCAAGCACCTGCCAACAAGAAGAGGAACACTACCCAGAATCAAAAAACCAAGATCCCCGTGTACTGTTTTTGCATTTTCAGGTCCTGAAGTTCTCAAAACCAAAGTCAAATACAAATACGAAACCTTTCCCCAAGTAAGATTGAGCTTCAGATGGCAGTAGAATGTCCAAAAAATATAGATCTAAAAGACAAACATGACTAAATTTGGTGGAAATATTGGCACCCACATGGGAAACCAGCAAATAAAGAAGCACAAGAATAATATTCAATAAGGGCACCAATTTAAAACTCCCAATATTTTATATGTCCATAACTATACCATCATTACCCAATCAAACCAGTTAAAAAGAAAAAAAAAAAGAAAATACACTATATATAGAAAACTATTTCTAATTTATAAATGGTTGAGATTGATAGTGAATAGAGAAAAATCAACAGCAAAAGAAAGATACCCAGATGAAGATTAAGAAAGGGTTGCACAAACAGATGAATTATTTGGATGCCCAAATTCAGATGCAGCCTTGTACAGTAGAGTGGGGCTCATTTATATAATAAACTCCATGGAACAGCCACAAGGCACTCCAACTTCACAAAACAAGGGCAAGGAAAAGAGGAGACTTGGAGAGCCTGAAGAGAGAGTTTATACAATCTTGTAAGCTCAGTAAAGAATCATTTTACTTCTTTAATGTCTGCCTGTCCAGTGTGCAATCCAAGCTTTTGGAAGAAAAGATGATCTGGAATATTATATAATATAATTTATGGTGTATTTAATATATGGGCCAACAATTTGTCCTGTAACAAAATTATGGAAAGGTCAATTAATGGCTCTGATCTGTCCACCTCAGGAAATCAGATGCCAATCATAATTGATTGGTCCACATATATGGTTGCCATCATAGCATATTAATATCCAATCCTTTACTGTCCAAACATTGACAAAGGTGGGTTCTAAGATTAGTGTGAAACATGTGGGTTCTACAAAATGGTTGTGTTGGCTGTTTCTTGCGTGTTGTGTGAACTATAATTTATTTTATTTAAAAAATCATTCCCATCTCACATCATCAGAGATATTTTTAGTTAGTTGAGTGTTATGAGGCTGTTGTTATTTACAATTCAAACACTTGCATAGAGAAAAGATGACAATAGAATGAAGTAATTAACAGGAAGAAAACGAAATGTATGACTTATCTGGATGGGAATGGGACAACAAAACATGTGGTGGTCATGGAGCTTTACATGAAACTGTTTCATCTATACCACTTGTTGAGCGTATCCAGTATTTTAAAAATTAGCATAGGAAAACTTTTTTTCCAAATTTCGATCAAATTTCATATAAGTAGTCGGCTTAAATTGGTGGAGCGAATCTAACGAGTCCCCTTGTTATATCCTTTCGTTGAAGGACACCTTCTCCACCCATCAAGATGAATGTTATCCAAAAGGCTCAACATATAACACACAAAACACTCACCTAGTGAGAAATGAATTATGTTCTTTGTTAAAAGAAAAAGGAAAGAAAGAATATATTTGACTGTCTTGTGAACTTTGTACATGATTCTCATGCAGTAAAGTGAAAAGCATATCAGGGTCTTTAGAAATCTGAGATATCATCCTTATTGTCCTTATTCTTTCATGTCAGCATCCCTCAGCAATGAGAGGGTCATCATGCATAGGCATAGCCACCCCATTATAGCTTTTTTGGATCAAACAGTGCTGATAAAAAATGTGTTATAAATGGTACTTATAAGCTAAGCTAGAATGCTATGGCCAATCAAATGTTTTTAGATTCCAAAAGCACACATTTCTCAATAAATACCAAAAGTTACAGCATACCTATGGGAGCAACCAACTTTGATATGAAAGGTATATTTTTTTAAGACCAAAAATGGCTCTCAAAGATTGATGGACCTTGTGTGCAACATGTGCTTTTCCTATACCTGATGACAAAGTGTCTGGTTTTGGGCTCAAAATATTGAGTGAAAAATAATTAACAGTAGCATGAACAAACATTCATTTCCTAGGTTGGCTGTTTGGTGTAGTTTCAAGGCTCTTTTTTCTGCAGCATCATTTTGTTAAAGTCAAAGATTGTTTTCACTTGACAGCACAACAGATCCTTACCTTAATTCTCTAAGAACATGACTTGCAGTTGGGAGTTGGCAAAGGTGACTTTAGAGTGCTAAAACATCATGGACTCAAGTCATGCGAAAAAGATAAAGAGGAAAAGAAGAAGCACATGTCAAGGACCAATTCTTAATCAATTTTATTTGATTTGATTGGATTGGATCAAGATCAACCCAGACACTAGTGTGCATATTCAAAATTGTCTTTGTTCCTAGATATTTCAACTTCTTAAAGTATTAGGAAATTCTTAATCCGATAAACACTAGCCAGCAACATTCTTATCAAATTTTCATAGGCATATTGGATATGGAATATGAATGATGGGTTCAATTTAATGTATGAAGTGCTGGATCTTATCTGTTATATGACTCTGAACCAAGTAATGCCAGCAGCAGCAGCAGCAACATGAACGGCAATCCAAAAACCCATGTCTCGATATAGGCAGTGGCACAAGAACTGGATCTCCATAATTGAACAGCTGCACAAAAAGTCCACCACAGGCATGATTTTTTTCTTCTTCACAAAACCAGGCCAAAGAGAGCACCTTTATTGGTACCCAGAAAAATCCATATCAAGGAGAGCCTTACAGGAACAAATTCTACAGAGTTGACCTAAAAATCAAACTGTAAAGCATCTTTGCTTCTTCATATTTCATCACTGAAGCACCCAGTTACTGGGTTTGGGGTTAACTCAAAAAAGAAGCTACTTTCATCTATAACCCAGAAATTTCCCAACCCCTTGATGCTCTGAGAATAAAAATGGCTCCTTTAATCCAACCCCACCAACCTTGGAACTTCTGAAACCCAAATCACCAGTGGAAGATCAGTGTTGATTAAGAGGAATGATATTGGAACAGAACAGCCAAGCAAAGCACTGCACATTTAATATGCTACACAGAAGATAGCAAGAACCCTAGACATGAAGAGCCATCATCATCAAGGACCACAATCAAATGCTAATTCACAATCTATCTAAGAACTTGTTGCCATTTCAGAAGGGCAAAAACGGAATAAAGGCTCTGTTTACATCAGAAAAGACCAATTTACCCTCCTGTGTAAACGAAGTTCGAACCTCTCTTTACCCATGGTTGATATTTTCAACCCTAAAAAGCCCCCAGAAATTTCTGGGTTTTGTTAACGCTTAACTAGAAATTTCTCTGTTCCCCTCAAGTTTTCCAGGAAAATCCATGGAGATGGCCATAGCTTGTCCTTTGAGGTTGTCTTGCTCTTTCTCAGTAAGAGCCGTTGATATTGGCAGAAAGTGTTCAGCTTCTGTTGCTTCCTTCAGAAACCCACCTCGAAATCGTTGTTTCTTCTCTGATAATCTCAAAGGTACAATAACCCTCTTCGTCAATTCCTCCAAAGTAGATATCTTGATTTGAGTTCTCAGAAATCACCGTGAAAATGAACATTCAGTCTCAAAATTTTCCATTTTTAGTTCCCGTGGCTGCGAAGAGTTAAGGGTAGTGGATATGATTTGAGCTGAGTGAATCCCATTTTGGCTTGTTCATTTATATGTTGTTAATACCCAGACAGCATTTTTATTTTCTGTGTAGAATTAGAAATTGGCTTTAGAATTGGGTAAATTTGTTTTTGATTGTTGCATTAGCAATTCACAGCATTAGGTCAGCTCCACTTTCATGAATTTTAACCCATTGGTTCATGTGTTAAAGGGCAGCATATGCAGGAAGGTGTTTTGCGTGGAACTGGATAGTGTTTATGCTTCACTAGTATAGATTGTTAGGTCAAATTTTGTTGACGGTTACTCGTATTATGTAGATAATTTTGAAGTAACTTGATGCCATTGTGAAAGCCAGGCTGTTCCCTGTGGTGTTCTACTCTTGCTGCTGTTGTTAGCAATAAAACTGCATTGCCAAATGATTTTAATGAAGAACAATCATCGTCACCCGACCCTGAAACTATTGGTGATGATGTGGAAGAGGAAGACGCAGTTGACCATATCCGAGTGTGCGACAAGTTAATTGAGGTCTTCATGGTAGACCAGCCCAGTCCTGCTGACTGGAGGAAGTTACTAGCTTTTAGCAGGGAATGGGATGATATCCGGCCACATTTCTTTAAACGCTGCCAGGACCGAGCAAGTACTGAGAGTGACCCAGGGATGAAGCATAAGTTACTCAGGCTCGGAAGAAAACTGAAAGAGGTAGGATTGTGCAATCTAAAGATTGACCTTTTGAGAGAAAATTTCTTCCGTTTTCACTTCATATTGAACTTGGCAAGAGAGTGAAATATTTAGGCTTTGGGTAGATGTGAGTGTGGCTTAGATTTGCTAAGATGTATGCTTCCTATTTTCATTGAAGCCTTAAGGGAACATCACATCTTGGGTTACATATCGGTTTTCTTTTGTTTTATTGTTTAATATGTAGCCAGATGCTTCTTGACTTGGTCCAGCCTTTGTTCTGTTATGGTACGGATTCATTTTGAACCTTTCTTGTACAGGTTGATGAGGACGTGCAAAGACACAATGAACTTCTTGAAGCGATTAGCCGGTCACCTTCAGGGATAAATGAAATCGTTAAAAGGTGTCGTAAAGATTTCACTGAAGAATTTTTTGTGCATCTTCACACTGTAGCACAATCCTATCATGATGATCCAACAGAGCTAGATGGTGAGAACTATTACTATTTCTTGTTTTTATTCATAAATGACCTGTTTGCCGGACAGCATATAACAATATTTGCTTTACCGATTGAAAAAATGTTTTAACCGTATAAGCTTTTCTTTTTATCACCATAAGTATATGGTGCAGCTGATTTTGTAGTCAATGATTGTTGGAAGGGAAATGGGACCTATAATCTTTATCTACCCAAAATTGCTACTTGTATATTTAAATATTTTTTTATGTTTTAGGTAATTGATGGTAATAATATTGATTTGTTTTCTGTATGATAAGCTTTGTTGGAGCTTGGGAACAGATGCCTAGAAGCTGTACAAGTATATGATTCTACAACTGAGACTGTTGAAGCAATAAAGGCTGCGCAGTCGAAACTATTGGATATTTTCAATTCTCCTACTCGTGATGCTGCTTGCAAGAAGATAGACAATTTAGTAGAGAGGAATCAACTTGATTCTGCTACGACGCTGATGATAACAAAAGCCTGGTCAGAGGCCAAGGATTCAATCTTGACGAAAGCTGAGGTAGGCGCATTTGATCGCCAGTTCCGGAAAATGCTTTACTTTACTAGAACAAGTTTACAATATAAACAATGCTTTACTTTACTAGAACAAGTTTACAATATAAACAAGAAGGGAGGATAATTGGTAAATGTTACTCGGTTTTGTGTTAAGATCTTATACAAGCTATCTTCACGTGTCAGCGAATAAACTCTTTGTGATAGTTGCATTTAAATGGCTTGTTAGACTTGTTGTACACACGTTCGTTTACATGTTCTTACAGTAGAGGCGTCGGCCTTCTCCTTTGCAGGCAAAAGACATATTGTATTATTTATACACGGCTTCAATGAAAAATCTTGAGAAACAAGTGCCATTAGAGACTAGGATAATGAAACGTCTTCTCACTATTGGGGATCCAGATGAGCGTCTCTGTGTCCTGAAAGATGCATTTACAGCTCCTGCGCTGGCAGCTGGAGGAAATGGTGACAACCCCCTATACACGTTAGTATATCCAACTTTTTTATCTGTAGTAATTAAGTACCAAAGAAGAATATTTCACATTCAAATGTTGCTGCTCTGGATTAGTGTTAATCATACTGTTAAAAATAGTTTCTGTTTTCTCCGAATGATTTTCAGTTATTTTCTCTCTACAATCTGCAGGACCCCTGAGAAGCTCCACGCACGCATAAAGACAGTGATTGATACTTATAATCTCAGCACGGGTGGGACTCTCATAGGTGAAGCTAGGGACATGATGAACCCCGAGGTCATAGTGAAGCTGGAGGAGCTGAAGAAATTCATTGAAAAACACTTCATGTGAGAACTTGTGTGATTTCACATTGCTCTTTGATTCTGAAATATACACCCTACAATTGTGATTCCAGTCCTGAATCTCATGGGTAGCATATGTTTTAGCAGCTAATAATTTGGACCTGAAGCATCAATGGCTCTCAAATTCTGTAAGGCAAAACCTTTATATTGTGGAGGTCATGCTCTGGAGAGAGATTGTCATCAATCTTTGTTGTTGAGTGTAGCATAGTTTCATACAGAGTTTGTTGCTCATTTGTATAGTGTGCCTCTTGATAATAGCTCATTTGGATACAAGTTCATGTAATTTGCAACTTGTCTATTTAATTTCAAATTTCTACCATTCAAAAGCTATGAATTTTCATTTTGTAAACAACTTTTCTTTTTGTTTGATCTTTTATCTTCTTGCAATTATGCTGATAAAAAACCCTAAACAGTGACTTGAATCATGCCAATAATCAGACATTTCCATGTTTCTCAAAAATATATGTCTCATGAAGGATACATTGTATTCTCATTGCAATCAAAGTTCTAGACTTCTAAGGTTACTCATTTTGGGTTCCTAATTGGGGCCGGTGCAAGACATTAATTGGGGGTTATGGTTGGAATGCAACGCGGAGACATCAATTGCAGAGCGAGAGCAGCGACCATGGGAAGCATGAATGCCTTCATAGCGCCTTCAAGAACTGCCGCCACGGGGACAGGGCAAGGTCATCACACATCACCATGTAGTGGAGCACGATCGGAAGGCACAAAAATCAATTGAAGAGTGGCGGCAGTTCTTGAAGGCACTATCGTTCTTCCCATCGCCGTTGCTCTCGTCGCTCTGCAAGCAATCTTGATGTCTCCGCTATTGTTGCACTTCAACTCTAACCCTCAATTGGTGTCTTGCACTTGTTTCAATTAGAAAATTCAAAATAGGTAACCTAGAATTCTAGTTGATACTTATAAACATTTATCTTATGAAATATAATATTTAGTTTTAATAGGTTGCAAGAGAAGATAAAGTTAAATTAGTATTTACCCAGTTGGGTTGATTGACTACAAACTTAATTTTGACATGAATAACAACAGGGTCGGAGCAGATTTAGTGATTTCCGTCAGATCGAGAATTTTTGACATCCTAAATTTTGGTGTTTAATGAATGGCAAAACAGGGTTATGCATATTCTGGATAGGGGCAACCTGAATAAGGGGTAGTTCTGTAAATACACATCACGCGAGGATAACATAAACGTCTATATTGGATAGGCCTTTTTCGGTTCATCGTCTTCGGAGTACCAAAGTGTGAAGCTGATGCTCTGAGCTCTTACCAATGGCTTCCTCTGTTCACGCCAGGTCACAAGCCTAAACCTGACCTTAATTTCCTCGTCTGCTTACTATTGTTTTGTTTTCGCTGTGGTTTTCGTGAATTGAAGCTTGCTTCTTTTCATTTCATTTTCTGAAACCAGCCTTTCCCATCTGCTCATATTCCATATTTTGATAATGGGTGCCTATAATTTTGGTGCAGTATATTTATTTATGTAATGGGTCTTGTGTCATCTGCATTATTCTTGCTGTTTTTAACCAAAAAAATGTTGTTTTGTTTCATGGGTTTGATTTCCCAAACTCTTAAGACCTGGTTTTGTGGTGAATTTTTGTCTGGGTTTAGTTGGGTGTTGAAATGCTTCTTTTGTACAGATAGTTTGAATTTTCAACCCAATAATTCATACAAGTAGTTCAAAGCAATAATCTAATAATGCCTTCAAGTTGGTTGTGTCTTGTGGCAATTAATCAATTCCTAGGAAGATGCTAAATGTTCTGTGTGAAAACGTGAGTAAACATATGTGCAGTGTTTTTATAACCTAAATGCCAGCAGGTAATGTGAAAGATAATAGATAGAAATGGGATGTTTTTGACCTGATTCAGTGGCTGCGGATATTGAATAGTTTGTTCATTTTTAGGTATCCTCACTGTGGATAAAGTTTTGTTTTCCTCTCTTCGGTTTCTGATATGTCCTGCAAAATGGCAATGCGCGTCTATTTCAGTAGAACAAACTACTTCGGTTTCTGTTTTTCCTCTACTTTTCTTTCCCTCAACTTTACCAAGAGATCCAAGCATATTCTAAACAAATCTCTGATAGTTTATTTGTGTAGATTTAGTTTATAGTTTTGCCATTGTGTATAAGTGAATAACATTTGGTACCATTTGATTGCATAATGTTTTGGGGGGATGTGAAGTTTTAATTGGTATTTTGTTGTCTATTTGCAAGAACTGGTGGAAATTTCAACTCTACATTGTCATAAAGCTTTATAGAACAAAGGCTAAGCTGAGTAATGGATTTGATTACATGACAATTGTTAAATTTGAAAATTCAAATTACACAGTTCGTTTCTTAGTTTATTATTTCCGAAAACAAAACAGCACTCAAAACTGATTATATAAAACTATAATCATACCTTTGCATCTCGATACCTTTGCATAATTTCTGGATAAGCTTGAAAAGTTTATTTTATCGGTGTTTTGTTTAATTATCATACCTTTGCATCTCAATACCTTAACATACTTTGTAGATGAGTTTGAGAAGTTTATTTTATAGGCGTTGTGATTATTTGAGTTCAATTTTACTCTGTTAGCGAAAACTGGAATGTTCTGAAATAACATGTCTCGTGTCATATATCAGCATCTTGAAATCATCATTTTACGGTGAGAGAAATGGGATCGGCATTTCTCTTGTTCCTGCACGGCGTGTTGGTTTTATTAGGAAAGCAATTACATGCAAGGAATCACGAATAGGGAAGCTGCCTATTCAAGTCCCATCAAATGTGACGATTACAATGGAAGAACAACATTTCAAAGTAAAGGGTCCGTTAGGAGAACTTGAAAGGAGTTATCCACGAGAAGTGAAACTTGAGATGGAGGAAGGAATCATAAAAGTGAAAAAAGCTATGGACACTAAAAGGGCCAACCAAATGCACGGACTCTTCAGGTGAAATATCTTGACTCGCATAAACTACTAGACTTTTAAAATTGCCTGTTTGTTAGAGAACGCAAAGACTTTTTATCAAACGCAAAGACTTTTTATCGAGTATAGCATGTAGTGACAATTGTTTTGCTTTCATGTGTAGGACACTCACTGACAACATGATAGTGGGAGTCTCAAAAGGGTTTGAGAAGAAGCTTCTATTGATTGGCGTTGGGTATCGTGCAGCTGTAGAAGGAAACGATTTGATCTTGAATCTTGGTTTCTCCCATCAGGTCAAGATGGAGATACCTGCTGATCTAAAAGTAGAGGTCGAGGAGAATACAAGAATCATCGTCAGTGGATACGACAAATGCAACATTGGCCAGTTTGCTGCTGACATTAGGAAATGGAGGCCTCCAGAGCCATACAAGGGTAAGGGAGTGAGATACATCGATGAAGTTGTGAGGCGAAAGGAAGGAAAGGCTGGTAAGAAGTAGTAGCAAGACTATCTCTTTCCTCGTGTCATCTCAGATTTGTGTTCATTTATGTTTGTCAGTAGAAATGAGTTAAGCTGAATATTTTCTGGCCTTGACATTGGCAAAAACTACGAGGATTTCATTTCATTCATGAATATTACATAATTGTCAAGCTGCAGTATGCTAAAACTTCTTTTTTTCATTACTTCAGTAGTTGCAATCCAATCTCTTTAGATTAATGTTTACACCTTCACAGTGACTCACATGAGAACATTTCAAAGAACACCAATCAACTTTTTATTTTGATTTTGGGAACATTTGTACAAGGGAAATATTGCCAGGGTGACTTGAATTTGGATTATCAGACCGAAGATTCGATGATTTTGTAAACACTACTTATAAGACGAGACATTTTCTTATCATGCAAGTGTATTAAGGTTTGGGCTCAATACCTTGTCTACATCAAATTTACCTTTATATTAAAAGAGTTATAATTTTGTCACTTGACTCCATCCTTAAGAGAGACTCAGTATGGATTAAGAGAGAGCTGCCACAATTAAACTTGAATCTAGGTCAACATGACTCAAATTCAAATGTTTGACGGTCGATATAATAAAAGAGATCAAAATTACCACCACTATTGAAAATAATGCTAACTTTGGATTTCTAACTCCAAGATCTTTGCTCACTCACATTGTTCATTGTCAAATTATATCAAAAATTAAAACACATTATATCCTCGGGATATAAGTCAAAGAAATATCATATTCTATACCTCGATAAGGTACGATCTAACTTAGAAACTTAAATTTAGCAGTGGATGCCAAAGTGATTTCAAGTGCCACACATGTGACTAACAAATTGATCTTATAATTTCAATTTCAACCATCTCATTGCCATCAAGTGGTGTCCAACAAAAACCCAGAGCACATAATCCACACAAAGTGATGAGAAAAGCAGCATAGCTAGATTCCATTGGAGAAGAGACAGTTTATGAAATTGATATGAACAACTATGTATGGTAGTTGGTAAAGTTGACCATATCATTGGTGGTAAATGGACATTTAAAAACATGGTATTGTCACTATGGTTGTTTTCTGGTACAGTGATGTAACAACAAAGGACACTTCGGTCTTCTCCAAGCATAAACAAGGGCTGATAACTTGGTGCAGTTTTGTCACCATTCAATTAGGAATCTTTGTTAATAAAACACTATGGTTGACCAATGTACTTATTAACCTATTCTCTTGTCTGAAACTATTACTTAAAACACTCACTGCAAAAACAAATAGGTATCAGAATTCCAACACATGTGGAAGCTGTTTGGTACAAGGAAAAAGAATCTCCCTCCCTTCCCGGCGCAATATTAGCTTCTTCTTGTGATTTGTCCTCCTTCCTCCTCATATATATGATCACATCAGTTCCATTTCACTTGTATCCAAAATGTGGAGTTGCTTCAGAACTGATAAAGTTCTAGCAAGAAATGAAGATGCGCAACTCGATATGAGGTTCGAGATTCATGTCAAAGGTGGCAAGAAGATTGAGAGAGGAAGGAGTGGAAGGCGTGAAGATATGAAAAACACTCGGATTAGAGTTGTAGTGTCCCGGAAAGAGCTGAAACAGATACTGAACTTTAAGAGGGAAGATTCCGAGTACTCTTCTGAGGAGCACCTCTTGAGTGCCCTACAACTTAAGGGGAGGGTATCTCAATTTAAGAGCAACTGGAGGCCAGCTCTGGAGAGCATTCCAGAGGAGCACTAGTTTAATTATGAAGCTAACACCTTCTCTTTTTGTGTTTGGTGAGTAACTTTATCATATCAGATCATTGTAAATTTTCTCAGTTGAAATATATTACTAATATTTAGTTATAGTGAGTTCTTGAGTGTCCTTTGATCAATTCATGACCTCTTTTGCTTCAAAACAACCATAAAGCCATAATCCTTGAAATTTTCACAGATGTGTTGGCAGTTGGAACCAATGATTCAGAATATAAATATCCATGATTTAACCAGGGAAAAATTCACTTGACATTAATTGAATCAAAAGAAAACAAAAAAAAGATCATTGTATATGGATCATAACAATAAAGCAAACAGACAAATTTTAAGGTTTCAAATTATGTGCAAAAACAATAAGCTGAAAGTGGTATATAAAAATTTTCAGCAAATCAAAGTTGAATCATAGGCACTACTGCAATATGATCAGCTTCTTCGCTCGCACGCTCAAAATCATTAAATCAGCTACTAACAGGCAACGACTTCTGTGATATCCATCTCTTCTTAGCATTTTCAATTGCTTCTTCCCTCATCCTCATTAGCTCATGAAAACAATGGTTGTACTGAGCATCAATGAAGTCAAGCTCAGGCTTCAGCTCATCAACTGGCATTGCGAAGCATGAATCAGGCGAGGTAGAGGAAACTTGTTCAGCGTTCCTCGAGCACTCCTTAAGCATCATAACAGATTCAACCGCATTGCCTTCCCGGCTTTTAGCCTCCTCTATACTATTCAGAGAAACCCCAAAATCCGAACCCAAGCTGTAACCATTCAGACCTTTGGAGCATACCATGTCAAGAGTACTACAACAAGAAGACCATGAATCTTTGCCATGCTTGACTGGTTGACACAGAACATGCTGCTTATTGCTCAACTGACCATTACAGGTCTTCACCGAGACTCCATTACTCTTTTGACGACCAACCACAGACGAACAATTAGTACTAAACCCGCGAAGAGAGTTTCTGCACAACGCGTTCTGCCATGGGATGATCTTGGGGATCATAGTGTCAATCAACTGAGCAACCACAAAACAATCATCTTCCGAGAACTTGAGCTCCACCACCATCTCCCTAGCTAATGAAGTCGCGGTATCAGAGTCAAGATAGAATGGGAAGTCAATCTTCTTCACTCTACCCTTACCACTACCACCACACAGCTTCACAACTCGAAGACTGAATCGAATCTGGTTCTCATCCACTTTCTTCCCCCTCAACCTGAACTCATAGTTTGCAGACAACTTCCTCAGCTCCTCAAAGCTAGACGAATGAGGGGTCTCGATGGACCCAACCGAAACCTTAAAATCGAGGGCTTTCGCTTTCATTTTCGAGCTAGGGACAATCAATTTGGGAAGTGGCTGAAGGGGAAAACAAGGCAAAGGCTTGGAATTGTCACAGGCAAGAAAAGGGTCATTCAAGAGGTCAATGGCAGGCAATCTTGTGGTCGCAGGAACCAAACACTTCTCTATAAAGGCCTTAACTTTAGGGTCACTAACCCTACTCAAAGACTCGGGCTTCACCCCAGAAACCACCTTCTTGTAGATTTGGGCTGAATTGAGACACTCCCTATAAGGGAACTCACAAGTGACCATCTCCAACAAGCACATCCCAAACGAGTACACATCAACAAGCTCGTTATAGTCCTCATCATCGTAGAGCTCGGGGGCCATGAAAGCAGGAGTGCCCGCGACAGACCGGGTCGTGGCCTGCTCGGTTACAATGGCGAGGCCAAGATCACCAATTTTGACCTCCACGGTGTTGCCGTTGACAAAGATGTTCTCGCACTTGAGGTCTCGGTGGATGATCGGGGGGTCGTGGCTGTGGAGGTAATGGAGGCCGCGTAGGATCTGGCAAGCCCAGTTCTTGATGGCCTTCATGTCCACATTCCTGTGTTTCTTGCGGTACTGTCTCCGAGACCCGGAAGTGGAGAGCTCGGTGATCATGTTGATGGTCCTGCTGTGATCATTGTGGGTCTCGTCATCGTCTACCAAGAAATCGTAGAGCTTGATGATGTTGTCGTGCTTGAGGGACTTGAGGAGGTGCATCTCAGCGCAAAGCTTGTCGGGCTCGTCCTCGATTTTCACTCTGTTCCAAGCAACCTCGAGACTCGTCGAACGCCTTGTACACGGTCTTGAATGCTCCCTGACCCAGTACCTCGTTGAACCTCACGTATCGACCAGATGGGTCCTTCTCCGCCTCCAAGTTGGGATCTTCCGCACCCATAAACGATTTTTTTCTCGAGAAACAAACAGAGAGACAAAAGTTTCCAGTGGATGCTCCAAAGGTCTGAATGTAACAAGTTTCCTCTACCTCTCCAAATTCATGCTTCGC
>JAYMTP010000883.1:0-28221 GCA_036897365.1 Geranium brycei | reverse complement strand
AATTCGGCTCGAGCTCGATTATAACGAGCCCGAACCGAATATTTAACGAGCCGAGCTCGAGCGGCTCGTTAAAAGCTCGGCTCGATTACAGCCCTAATTGTTGGCGTCATGCCAGAGAACACGCACGGTATATGAACTCAATGAAAGAGAATAATTTTTTGTCTGTATCCATCAAAAAATAATTTTTTGGTGGACACGTGACCATTTAGATTAACTTAAAACACGTGTTGGTTGAGTTTGTTAAACGGTCTGTAAATTAAATAGTTCATTACCTTGCGCAAAATTTTCATTCATATGTTGGTCTCTTCCATATGTATTGCTATTAATTCACTATCTTCATATCATATTTTTATCAAATGAAAGTTTATTTTCCTAAAATTTTATTGGAGAAAATATGTTGATTTGGAAAAATATCATTTGTGTTTGATATGAAATTTTAATTTGGGGCGGGCTCGGGTAATGGGGATTCTCCATACCCAATTGGGGTGGGGTACGAACCACGAAAAATTTCATGTTTCAAAGAACAGGTCAGGTTCAGACATAAGACAGCAAAATGTGGCAGCTTCGGAAAATGCATAACCCGCCCCATACTTACTCTATTGCCATTCCTACATGGGTAAATAAGATAGAGATTACACAATCTGAAAACACATTGGATCACATTGTGTATTAGTAATCAGTCCCAAATATCATAAAAGAATGACATAAACAATCAAAATGTCATCACATATGTATTAAATTTGACCAGTTGTAGATTACCAAAACACCCGATACCCATAGTAACCCTCTCGATTGTCGGTGAAAATTCCGAGACCCACACAAAAAATCATAAGTTGAGCTTATAGTGTCCTGTAGGGCTGCTCAAAGCCGGTTAATCATAATCAAAAACCCAAAATAGAAACCAAATCGGTAAATTCGGTTTTTAATTTCATGAACTGAAATCAGACCAGAATCATAGCAAACCCCAAAATTAAGTTTCGGCTGGTCTTATTGGCCAATTTCAGTTAAAACTTAATCGATTTTAAACAATATTTGAGACTCAAAACCAAGCCAAATCAAACCGTTTTTTCAGTTAAAATCGAGCCGATTTTGTTAGAGGCTACACACATGGACGCCGCATTAACATTGACTTGCGGGAGATCAATGGCTGATATCAAACATATGGTTATTAAACCATTTCCGATTAACCGCAGTTTCGTACAAACTAGAACAAAACCAAGACCAGACAAATTTATTTTGCTTTCAACATCTCAAGTTCTGGTTCCAATTTGAAATAATTTGCCGGTTTCCAGCTAATTTTGAGCAGCCCTAGTGACCCGTTCTATCAGCTTGCAAGAAAACAACATTCACTATAACAGTTTTAATCAACCATAAACCCCACAAATATCTACCAAATTCATGAAACTTTATTCATCAACGTCTAGAAATTCAAATTACAATCCACAAGAACCAAAACGAGAGGATACGAATCGTTAAAACGTTGGGAACTCAATCTCAGGACCACATCCTCGGCCCCTGGGAAACACAGGACACTCAATGAGCTTCTTCCCAGAAGTGTCAACACACAGATACACCTGATACAGCTGGCTGTTCCCGGAGGTGTCCCTGTTGCACTCTATCCATGGAGTGAACCCAAGTCCCTTGTTGATAGCACCCTTTATGTCCTCCAAGGTGTAGGAGCTCCCGTCCGCGTGGATTCCAGCGCTCTCGAGCACCTGCAGGAGGTCAGCCGTCTTTTTGAGCTCGAGGGTTGCTGCAAAGTAATCGTGCTGGTCGAGGATGGACTCGGAGCAGGTTCCATGCTTTTCCCACTCGTGCGTCCAGAAGCCTGTTCCATCATTGCTCGGGCAGGCTAGGGTTGGCCAGCTCTCCTGCATGCTGCTTAGGAGGTCTGATACCTACAATAAGTAGGTAGTTTACTCATCAAGATTGGAATCAGCAATCACATATCATTATAACAGGGTATTTCTGTCATTTCACCCACGCTAAGGCTATACTACCCCTTGATCAAACCAACCGCAAAAAACCAAAACCGGATAGAACCAAAGCAGTCTGATTCAGTTATATTTAAAACTCATTACAAACCAGTTCGATTCCAGTTTGAAGTAGTTGGACCGGTACAAATATGACCCGAAAACTAACCAGTTTGGACACGTGGCTCACTTTAGGTAATCTGTTTTCATTAAATAGGCCTAAAAATGCAAGCCAACAAAAAAAGTCAAGAAAGTTTCAAGAGGTGATAAATACATGAAAAAGCCAAATAAAATAGATCAAATTGGAAACAGGCACATTCAAAATCGGACCAAACCGAGTTCCACCGGTTCAGTTCTGGTTTTGGTTTTCTTGGATCCAAGATAATTGGTTGGGTTTGATGTAGACCGTATTGGTTCCCAAACCTTTGATCAAAAATGGAAAATGTGATTCTGAAAATCATTTATATAGTGACAACACAAAAACAGACATGCAATGATTGAGAATGTTTGTTGAACAACATATGAGACAAATTCATTTCATGACAAACAGAGAATCAGGAATTTCAAAGGTTACAAAGAGAAACACCTAAACTTGAATAAAGTTTACTTTGCTACACTTTAATTTCTACACTTGTTTTTGACATCAAAATGGTGCAAACTGTCTTTTCATTTACTTTGCTCATTGGGTCTTTGATTTGCTCAATGCACATTACTTTCAGTGCAGGCCTGGCTTTGTAAGTATTCATGATCAGTCACAATCACAACACAACAATATGTAAATGAGCTGTTAACCGCGTTTTAAAAATCTCTGACAAGTCTTGCTACTAGTGTTTTTTTGGAACGGGTTGTTATTTGTTAATGAAATGATGAATCGATACACAAAGAAGAGCATATACCTTAGATGGATCATAGGTGCTGTCAGGATCACAGTTAGATGGGTAAGAGCCATCCTTATAGTTAGGCCACAGACCATGAATCCCAAAATCAGCAGATGGCTTCCCAGTTGTTGGGTAGCAACAAGCCTTCTTTGTGTCACAGTATGATCCAGGCCACTACACAAGCACAACCACAGTTCAAAACCATCAACAATACCAAAACATAACAAAACAAAGATCTAGATTGAGCCTTACCTGTTGCACAAAGTAGAAGAAATCAAAATCTTTAGAAACAGCAAGAACAGTGAGGTACTGAATGACCAGGAGCTGGATCAGCATCAAGATTGAGCCTTTGGACTTCATTTTTCTCAGAGAGAAGTGCAGAGAATCAAAGGACAAAGGGTTTATGAGTATCTGAAGATGATTGGTGTTAAAATGCTGATGGGTGTATTTATAGCAAAATAAAGGAAGATTGTGGGCAATATGTTGAGTATATTTTGTCATTAATTGGGCATTGAACAGTCTCTATTTATATATCAGATATTATTGATATCCCTATTTCTATTGCCTAAAAAAGAACTCATCAAAAGGGTCATTGAACCTTGACAACCTGAGTGCAAAAGAATGCAATTAATCTCCTGATTTTTCTACCACTTCCCTTTAATTGTACACTGATTTTTTTGTTCATTTTCCAGTCAAACAGTATCTCCAAATATTGATTTTGACTCACAGTGAATTTGGACTCATTGGTGTGTGTATCCCAAAATCAACCTCTCACTTCTCATTCAAGTGTTATTCTCTAGTTACATTGCATCCATGATTGTAGTTTAATAAAACAAGAGATATAAATGGATGCATATAATTACAATATCTGAACATACTATCCATGTCAGGTTGGATTTGGGTACAAATAATTATAATTTTTTTTCCAAACCTAACAAGAGTTAAAAAATGCATGTAAATCATCACATGTAACTGTATAATTAATGAGTAGCCTACAATGAAGCAAGTTTCTAGTTATGAGAAGCCTCCAAAGGTATGGTTTCACATTACACCTGATAGTGTGAATATAGATGCAATAATTGGAAGCTGTTGTGAGAGTGACAGTGACACTCTGGTTTTGGGACAAAGAAGGGTCTGGGCCATAACTGAAGGTAAGGGACATTTATGCTACCTTTGGAGATGGACAGTGCATAGTTTAGGTGTAGAGTTGTGGGATCAGTTAATATAATATGGCTATCATGTGAATATGATGTGCCATAGCTGTCACCTACAAAATTTGACACTGAAGAGTCCTCCATACACACTTGGAAGAACTAATAACAGACAAACTCATGCTTTCACATTGGCCACATACGCTTGAAATTTCCAAGTCCATCATTGGTTGGAGTCTCATAATAAAATGGGAAAATGGCAAAAAGGCTATCCCACTTTTGCAAGATGTTGCATAGTATTTTGTTAATGACAAAAAAATGATGTGAATGTTGATTTTTCGTGTAAAATGTGTATATTTGTACAAAAATGACAAAATTACCTCTGAAATTCAGAATTGAGATTTTTATAAATAATTTTTAACTTAAAAATCAAATTACAAAATTTGATTATACAAGTTTTGGTTAAAAAAATATTTTCAGAAAAACTTTTAAAAATATTATTTTTATTTAAAAAAACAGTAATTCTTAATTTCAAGGGCAATTTCATCATTTTTGTACAAATACACATATTTTCCGTAAAAAATGAAAGTGCACATCACATTTTTGCCATTATCATAGTACACAACATACTCTTGCAAAAGTGTGATAGAATACAACAAGTTTTTGCTATTTTCCTTGATATAATTGCGTGTCATAGAAATGATGCAAGATTGAGTTCAGATTCAAAACAGATGAAATGCAGAAATCTTAGCTGAATGTGTGTATGTCCAAGTGAATATAGTTCAAGAGATGGGAATGTACCAAGATCCACCCATCTCTCTGGTTCTTTTCATGGAACTGTCTTCACCAGTTATTATTAAGTCTTCCATACACATGGAGCACATAAACTGAAACTGAAAGCAGACAGAGAGGAATTAATTAGCAGAAAAAAACTTTTCAGATGGTTCTATTTAGGATGCATCTAGACTTGTCATGTTCACACTCACACTATCAGAACAGATGACCTACAGCAAGAATAAAAGGTATTAGAATGTTAACATGAGAATCAGAAAATATAAATTTTATTCCAATGTCACAGTTTCACAGCAAAAGTGCAAAGAATAATGGGTGTTACAATATTGAGTGCAAAATTCAGAAACCTTCAGATTTACAGGTCTGCAAGAAAACATCAGAACCATGGAAATATGTGAAGCTGTGCATTAATCAAGCCAGAAGGAATACATCGGATTATTTGTCCCAAGGATGCATACCAGGTCATCTTTGATTGGCCTAAACCCAGTTCAAGTTCATGCGACATTGCAAACCATTCTCAGAGTTCAATCTGTGATGTAACAAACAAAAGTGATTCATCCAATGACAAGTAATAAAGTAAATTCGATATAAGGTGTTTCGATCGATTGAATATACTAATTGTGAAAATGTGAATACTTTTGCACATCAATAGTGGTATATGCAAGAATTGCAGAATTATTAGGAATTTACCATGTTCTTTGTTGTTTTCACTTCACTTCAACTCTATTAAAACTTGTGTGTTCCAACTATCACCAAGTATGAGGAGGCTTTTATTTCAGAACGAGGCAAATTTACAACTTTCTTGTGAAAGAAAGGTATACCAACTAAATGAATTTGGTTACCAGAAATCCCCACAAGAGTACTTTCCGTTTTCAAAATGATGAAAGCAATGAACACCCCTCAAGAATATTCTGCCTATCAAAGACCAGGGATATAAATTTTGCAGCAAAATAAGTACAAAAATCTGAAACCTTCAAATGCAGTGTCTCCAAGAAAACATCAGAAACATGGAAATTTGCAGAGCTGTGTATGTAGCCAAAAGGATAATTCATCTGTGTATAGTCCCAAAGATGCATACCAGATCATAATTGATTGGCGCAAACCCAATTAAAGTTCATGCCACATTGCAAACCATTCTCAGAGTCCAACATGTAGCAAACAAAAGTAATTTATCCAATGACAAGTAATAAAGTAAATTTCGAGTTAGAGAGTGTCTGAACATCAGCAGTGGTATATGGAAGGATTGAGAGACTGTAAGGAACTTACCATTCTTGTTCTTTATTGTTTTCACTGTAAGAAACTTGTATGTATCAACTATCGACAGAAGAATCTTAACCACATAAAATACCACCCACCAAGTAAAAGGGAGATTTAATTTCAGAACAGTGTAAAATTACAGCTTCCTTAAGAAAGAAAGAAATATGCACACATAAATTTGATTACCAAAAATCCCCACAAGAGCACTTCCCGTTTTCAAAATGATGAAAGCGCTGGACATCCCTAAGAATAATCTGTCTATCAAAGACCAGGGATATAAATTTTGCGGCAGAATGACAATCCCCGCATACACGAAGGTTCTTCACAACACGGATTGTCTCCCCAGGAGGAGTGTTCAGGAGCCCATAAGCAATGGCCAATTTCTCACTGTGATATCTCAGAGTAATTTCTTTAACCTCATCTTCCATGACTGCATGAGAGACTAGAGAGGTATCAGGAACATAGCCAACCAGCTTCAACTCTTTGACTAGCTCATCGAGTGCTCGATGCAACGATGTAGATGTAGAATTCACCCAATCCCCAGAGAAGAACTCATGCACCGTATTGTTCACCTCTATGGAGCTACACCCGGGAACCTTCACCACCCCTCTATCGCTCATCAACTTCCTGAGGTAATCTACGTCTTCCCATCTCCCTGCTCGTGCACACAGGTTCGATAGGATCACATAGTCACCTCCATGAGAATCATCTAGTTCGAAGATTCTTTCAATAACCCGCTTCCCCATTTCAACATTGTCATGAGTGCCACAAGCCGATAACAAGGTTCTCCATAGTATAGGAGTAGGCCTGATTGGCAATGTATCTATGAATTTAAAAGCCTCATCTAAACGTCCAGCTCGCCCCAAAAGATCAACCATACATCCATAATGCTTAATGGTAGGAACAATTCTGTATTCATCTTTCATGCTATAGAAAAACTCGCAACCTTCTTCCACTAAGCCATTGTGACTGCATGCATACAAGAGTCCCAGAAATGTAATCCGATCAGGCTTCACTCGAGCCATTCTCATTTCTTCAAACTTTGATATAGCTCCAGTGCCCTTCCCATGAGTTGCGTATGCCACAATCATTGCAGACCACGCCTGTGTATCTCTAACACCCATGTTCTCAAACACAGAAATTGCCTCATCCAAGCTTCCGCACTTTGCATACATATCAATGAGTGCAGTGTTCACCTTCACATTTTGATCAAACCCGTGTTTCTTAACATATTCATGTATCCAGTTCCCCAAGTCTAACGCTCCCAACAAAGCGCAAGAAGACAGAACACTGAGCATAGTAACATCATTTGGCTTTATGTCATTCTCTTGCAACTCCCGGAACAATGACAATGCCTCGTTAGGCCTACTATTGCGAGCATAACCCGTTATAATTGCATTATACGAAATAACACAAGGTTCCAATATCTTATCAAAGACACGACGAGCAGCATCCACATCATTGCACTCAGTATACATATTTATAAGAGTAGGGCACGCATACATGTTATCACTCAACCCCATCTTGATAAGAAAGCAATGCACTTGCTCACCTTCTCCCAACGCTCTAGCACTCGCGCACGCTTTGAGCAGAGACGGGAATGTGTAGTCATCGGGGAGGCTCCCGGAGAGCAGAACATTAACAAAGAGAGACACCACCCTCAGAGGGCTGTCGGACCGGGAATACCCACGAGCAACCGAGTTAAACAGCACAATATCTGGTTCAGGCATTTGGTCGAACAGTTGGTGGGCATGGTCCATTGACGACCTTGTTGGGTTGCGTGTGCAGAAATTAACAAGCTTGGTGATCACAGAGACGTCGTTCTGGAGGTGGGTTTTGATCGAGAAGGCTTGAATCTGCTTCAGCTCTCTCAGATTGGTGCATTTGGGCAGCAGAGAAATTGGGTTCAGTGGGTGTGTGTTGTTGTTGTCATTTCTTGATACACTTGTGTTGGCTCTTTGTAGTGAAAACGAAGCTATTGGTGAAGATGGAGACGATGGAGTCGCTGCCATTACAAGTTCAATTCACAGAGCTCCGAATCGAATTTGACCGTTAATTACATTTCTATTTCAATCTTTGAGTTTGTGGAGGAAAGAGAAGAGACTAACAGATAAGGAAGCTAGAGAAACAGATAGGAATGTCCAAAATGGTTTTGGAATTGGACCGAACTGGTTATCTCGGTTTTTGAATTTGAGGAACCAAAACTATAACCCTGTGAATGAGCCTGGTTCCACCTGGTTTCGGACTGCTCAGTTCCGCAATCCTAACGGTTGAGAACCGGTTGATTATAACCGTTTGGACATAAGGCTTGTGGAATGATATGAGAGCAACATGTGTCTTGTTGACATTGAACCATTAGTCTAGCTTTTGAAAACCATAATTAAATTGCAGTTGAATGATTTTTTTAAGTTGGAAGTTGGAATTAAGACCGGACCATTATTTACGGTTCTCAATTTTTTAGATCTAACGCGGTTCGGTTCTACACCGATTTCGGATCTAAAATGAACACTCCTGAGAACAAATAGGGTTGTTCGCGGGCCAGGAACCGACCCGACCCAACCAAATGCAAATCGACCGACCGGAAAAATGAAACGGAAAAAAAAAACTCAAAATGCAGCGTTGAGTGACCAAGTGTGCGCATGAGGAGAGGACATGTGGGAAGCAGGTGGCGGTTCTGTTCGATCCCTATCGATTTTCAACAATCCAAACCGGTCGCTGACCGATCGAACCAAACCCCCTAAACCAAACGGCCCGGTTCTTTTCGAGTTTGGCCGGTTCCGGTCGGTCCAGGTTGGAATGAACAGTCCTAGAAGCAGACCTTAACCGTAACAGGTGATAATCACCTGAAGCAGCAGTGCACGAAAAGGAAATGAGTTGTCAACTTCACCTAATCAATGATCGCCAACATAAATTAAATCTCAGCCGTCGATTGAGTAAGTCGGCCAATGGCGCTCCTTGAAATGGTCGGTGGAGATAGTATTAACAACCCATAATTAATGCACCCTAATAAATCCGAAAAAATTACTAAGCAATAAAAAAGCTATCATTTTTAGATTCCTCGGAGGAGGCTGTTTTAGGGTTTTGCAGATATTGTCTTCTTCATTGGATTTGATTTTTATTTTACCACTAATGACACAAAGATTAATTTTTTTTATTTATGTCCCTTTCTGCTTTCTGGTAAGCTTTTTTCTCCATAATCATTTTTGTTTAATCTTGCTCTTAATCAATAAAGCATTTTAAATTTTGTTGAGTTTCTATTATTACTTTTTTGGGAATTGATGAATAAATTTCTCAACTGGGTTTTGTTTTCTTGTGAAATGTTTTCATGGGTGTTATGATAATCTGGAAATGAAATGACTCTGTGGGCACAATGACACAATCCTATTTTTATTTGGATGGTATAAGAAATTTTGCTACTTTTTTTTTAGTTTTTGGATGTTTAGAGCAAACCCAACTGTGATTATTTGTTTGTTTGTTACATTTGATTCTCTTTTCCATTTAAATTTTGCTGCTTTATGTTCTTTCTGGGTTTCTAGTGCAAACCCAGAAAAGTAATTTGGTGTTCCTGTTTAGGAATTGCTTTTGTTATCAATTCTGTTGTGTGCTGTAAGTTTGTGACATTTAATATTTGGTCATTGTAGGGTTTTAGCTCAATGAGCTTCACATGAGAAAAGCATAGTGGATACGGTTTGGACAGTTTAGGTATTTTAGACAGTGAGGCCCGATTGGGACGGAAAATGGGGGATGATGGAGTTTGTACGAGTGATTTTGGCGAAGGACGGGTAACGAAGGGAAATGCCTCTAATGGAGACATGGATTGTCTTTTGGTTCTTGCTCACTCTGCCGAATTGATGTCCAGATGTGATGGAAATTTCGATTCAGCAATTTTGATCAATCAAAATGACGAAGGTGGGTGTCTGAAAGTTGTTCGAAGTTTCTTTATGAATAATTGCGCTTGCTTAATTTTATGTTAGTAATGATGATAGCTCGGTTTATGATATGAATATTCAGTAACAACTGATTTTGTCGTTGTTTTCAGATGGTATATCAATAGGGAAATGTATTGATGGAATTCAAAGTGCATATGTTTCTGCAAATGATGGATCTCATTCACACGCCCGTGATAATGATTCTTTAGGGCAAGAGAGAAATGGGGAACACTTTGTCGAGTCTTTGCCAAGGAAAAAAGTCCGCCTGACTCAAATTAAGCATGAAGCTAGGTCTAAACACGGTTTACTAGAACAACAAATCGTTGGAGAATGTGTTGGTGGGTTTTTGAGAGGGAAAGCCATCCGCCTCTCTCAACTCCATCGTCTAGCAAGGACTAAGGATGCAGGTATTTGGGCGCGGAAGCTGGGGCTAGCGAATTGTCAAACTTCTGAAGGTAAAAACGTTTAAGGACTGTTTATGGGGTTTAATATAGAAAATGTGCAATGTTGCAGTGCTTCTTCCATAAGTATCTGTTTTCTTGTGTATATTCAGAAGGAAACAGTTCCAACTTCAATATTCTTAAAGAATTGTCCTTCTTCACGCTCTTCGCTTGGATCATATCTTGCACAATTTACACGGAAGTTGGATAGAGAATCTCCTCTGTCCACGCCCATTCCAATTTTAGTTCATATTGTTTATTTCTTGATTTCTTTTCATGTTTCTAGCATGCTTATCAGTAATTCATTTATCTGTTTTTCTTAACCAGATGAGCAAATAGAACTGATTATGGGCAAAAGACGGGCAAGTGAAGGTATCTGCCAACTAAGTGAGGCCCTATATTCTCTCTCGCTAAAAAGTTATTGCTTTACAAACTAAAGACTTACAGATTGCATAGCTTTAACTTTTTAGTCCTTTCCTTTTATGACGGTCTCTATTTGCGTTTATGAGCATTTTGGTCATGGTGCACCAGATATAAGAAAAGAAGCATGAATATATAGCTTCATGGATATATTAAATTCTTATTGCAGATTTAGTAATTGACCGAGTTGAGTAATCGCCTTATTGGATAGAGGAAAAACTCAAAAATATAATTTAAAACAAAAAATGTTAAATCTAGGTCGATATTTCAGGTATTTCATTACTTCAACAGGAGCTGAAGAAACATGTTTTTGTTCCTTTGCTTTAAATCATCCTCAAGTAATGACGTTGTGCGATTAAATATAGCGTCTCCTTGTCCAGGAAAACATCTTTGACTTAAAATATCTAGGTGGGTCATATTGTCGGTTTTGTTAAATTGTTTGCTTATTTAATCACGATTTTTTTGTTTCAGATTGCGTTTTCTCGGAGGTAGACACCATTCACGAATATGGCTCGTGGGATGGAGGTAATCAATGTGATAGTATGCATAACATTATTTGCACGTACGAGATAGAAAACCTTAAATTAAGCATCGTGGCAAGCTGAAGCGTTTTATACTAAGTTCGGTAAAAGTTTCACAAGCATGAAGGACTTATTATTGCAAACGTTTTTTCACTGCATCACTTTCGAATTTAAGACACTGTAATCATCATTATGCACAAATATACATTTAAATTTCAATTTATGTGTATCTTTACTTCGTAGTTTCGTGCTTGGCCTGGTTCGGTTTGTGTGATGTTTATGTGTGTGGTCTCTGTGTACAGACACATATAATGCTGAAACACCAGAAGAATCGAATAGTGAAACACAAATCACAAAGGGCCGTTTAAGAGAACCAAGCGCTACTACACAAGACATGAAATTCAGGGAACAACAGCAAATGGACCAACTCGTTCCATCACTACAAATTGTGACACTCAGTTATGTCTGTAAGTAGTACATGTTTTCGTCTCTGCTGTGCAGCGCGCAATGCCTCGATTCTGTTAACATTAGTAGAATTTATGCGGTATGCTCGTTCTGTTTCAGATAAAAATGTTGAGGTTCTTGACAGCCAACGCCAGAGCTGAAAATGATTGCGACAAATGCAGAGAAGGAAGTAGCCGTTTGATTAACTTGAAGCGCAAGGCTCGCTTGGCAAAATGTCTCAATTAAGTTTGTGATATCTTGGAAATTTTTTGTGTAAATGAGGTAAGTACCATTTTTCTCTTCATCCTCGACAATAGTAGGGTTGTTTATTTTGAACCGAGCAACGGGTTGATATAAATAAGGGTTTAGTTTCGGTATATCTTTTAGTGAACCGGTCAATGCGGTTTAGATATGGTTCTTATGAGTCAAAACCGATGGTTAACCGGGAAGAACCGAAATGGTCTATAACTATAAAGTTTAACTTTCTATTTCAAATGTATATGTCTGTAACTATAATCTATAACTTAGTATTGCATGGAAATTTGTATGTTGCGATGTTCAATTCATACAGATGTATGTGGCGATTATAACTGACCTGAATTCCTCCATCCCGGATACAGTTCATAAATATTAAGAACCGCCTAGTCCAGTTTGTTCTGGTTCTTATGACTGTGTTTTTTGTGTGCAGGGGCTTGATTTTATCTAAACCATTTCAAGGCAAAAATGTGAAGGCAAATTGTCATCAAAGTTAATACTTCTAAATACATGTTGAATTAAGATTTATGCAACATTCATTTGTAGAGAATGGTCTCTCACTGATTGAGATGGTTTAATAAATTAATTTGTTTCTGGATTGGATTTTCGAGTGCTAAATTTACCTCTTGCAATGCCCAGAAACTCGAAACGAGACGAATTTAATTTTTTTGCTGAGACTTGGCTCGTCTCATAATCAAATGAGTTTATATATTTTAGGGGTAATATCACGTAGATAAACTTGGAAAAACACGATTATCACGTACGTACACCTATAGTTCTTTTGAACTCTGCAAGTCACCTGAATGAATAAAATTATCACCATGAGAAACCCCGTCAGAGAATTTTGTTAAAGGGCAATTTTACCCCCTTTGAATAACTGATTCAGGTCAAAGGTTAATGACATATTAGTCTTTTTGTATAATTAGAGAGGACCAATTCAAATCAAATTTCTTGGTCTGACCGGTTCAAATCCAATTTGACCGGTTAAAATTAAGAACTGATTCATTATTTTAATAAATAATCATTAAAAATATTAAAATTTAATTAAAAAGACAAAAATGTCCTCTAGTATGATTTTTGTTATTAGCAGCAATTTGAAATCATAAGTAATTAACATTAATGTTTATAGACTAAATATCAAGTAAAATAGAATCCATAGTGCAAATAATATGCAAGGGACTAATTAAAATGGTTGATTATCAGCTTTAAAAAATGGTTAATAGCCTTATGTGATTTGCACATGTGACATCCTTAAAATTTGTACCATGTCCTTTTACTTTCACTGTTCTGTTGGAGATTTTGTCGGAACACTCACTCTCTTGGCGCTCTCAAATACATTAATTATCACAAAACTTGCATGACAAAGAAAGAAGTTTTGATTGATTTATTATCATATGCGTGTATAAATAATTAAATGGTATGTGACTGAATTACGCTAATTAACAAGTTCAGTCGAAGAAATTAAGTACAGAGTCGAACATTCGGTTAGTAATAAAATATTTTCTTATATTATTTGTCCATATTTATTACATCGTGTACGTATTTCTTTAAAATTAATAATCAACATTGTATAGTTTTCAATAAAAATAAATATAATAATTATATAATATAAATAAATAAGAAGACTATATATCTGTTTGCTTCATAGTCAAGTATATATATAGCCTGAAATGAAACTTATATATGTGTGAACCAACATATATATAAGAACGTTAATTAATTAATTGTTTGTTATAAAAAATAATAGCCTGAAATGAAACTTATATTGGAAACATCAATCATTTCAAATAAAATTAATAATATCCTCGAAATATAATACGTGTTTAATAAGAAATTTCTCCCCCTAAAATATTAAAATGATAAAATCTATATGTTTTTAATTATTTTTACTATTTTAAATTTTAAGAAGATATCAGCCATTTAAAATATATAGTTTTAGGACTCTAAGACATTATAAGGTTAAAACCTAATCAAATCTCTGGCAAAACATATGTAATTTGATTACCATAATTGGCAAACTAATATTAATGTTTTATTAAAATTGGATATGTAATTTGTAACTATAATAAATTATGCAAAATGTAAATAACAAATATGCAAATTATTATTATATTGCATTCCCCAATCAATTTAATTTTGATTAATAATTAGCTAAATTCGAGGTTGATGATTCTGTTCAACGTGAACTAGAGCTTATATGTAAAGTAAACCTAATACTAAAACTTTAATATTTCACTATTCTAATTATTATTAAATAATGATTACATTGTGAAACAATTTACTTTTATTTTTCAGTGAGAAATATTCTAATTCATCCGTATTGTAGCAAGTATATAAATATATTTTAAAATCAATTAGTTAAAAGTATAGTAGATAATGCGTAATTTAAAAAAAAGAAAGAGATAATGCGTAAAAATCTAACTTAATTAATTGATAAGATGATATCATGATATATAGTAAATTGTTCCTATCCGTACCTGAGTCGTTTGGTTTGAGTCCATTTATTTGAATATTTTGTTTGACTTGTAAATCAAACAAATTAATAACCATCTATTTGATCAGCTACTTATTTGCATTTTCACGTAACCAACAACCAGAAATACACGAAGATGGAGATTGAAAACCAGACCTTTTGAGTATTTGTTTCAATGGTCTCTCTCAAGCAAGTACGTTTTTATAAAGAAACATCTATTCGATTCTTATTGTTCATCGCGTAAACGTTAACTGTTTTTTATTCTATTGTATATACAACAAACATACAAGTGTGCCACACATAAATCTTGCTGCATATATTTCATATAAGATATATATGGTGAACTCGACCATCTGACACTCATTTATTTGATATTAGGTGACAAACAATAATGCGTGTCACCTAACTGATATATTAAAAAGTCACTTAAAAGATTAAGTGGCACATATGTTTGTGTTGGTTGCTCTTTACATGAATAGATTTTATAAATATTACATTATATAATAACTAAATATGAAGAGTACTTTTATATATATATATATATATATGTTTGCTTCATAGTCAAGTATACATGTATATAGACATCTTCATCTCAAAAATCATGTGTGAACCAACATATATAATTAAGAACGTTAATTTAATTTCTAATATTTCTGTAATTAATTTTTTTTGAATCATCTATTTAATTAATTGTTTATTATAAAAATAATATCCTGAAATGAAAATTATATTGGAAACATCAATCATTTCAAATAAAATAAATAAAATATATATCCTCGAAATATACTTTACCAGAACTAATTGAACTCCGAAGAAAGTGTTTAAATGCCATAACTATAGAGTTTCTAAAATATATTCGTTGCATTACTGATGAATATATTGATTATGAATTACAATGAAACAATAGAAAACCACCTAGAAATATAATACTGATACTATAGTAAACCTAATACTAAAACTTTAATATTACTTCACTATTCTTTTTTTAATTTTTTTTTACTTCACTATTCTAATTAAATAATGATTACGTTGTGAAACAATCTACTTTTATTTTTCAGTGAGAAATATATACCACCTCTCCTCAAGGAATATTCTAATTCATCCATATTGTAGCTAGCATATATAAACATGCATAATAATATTTTTAAAAGCAATTAGTTGTTATAAGTAGAGTAGATAATGCGTAATTTTTTTTTAAAAAAGATAATGCTAAAATATCTAATCTAATTTAATTGATAAGATGGTATCATGATAGTAAATTGGTATTTGAAACCAGATTGAATATTTTGTTTGACTAGTAAATCAAACAAATTAATAACTATATGATCAGCTACTTAATTATTTGCATTTTCATGTAAACAACAACCAAAAATACACGATGGAGATTGAAAACCAGACCTCTACACCTTCCTCTTCGTATTCTTCTTGAGAATCTGCTTCTTCAATGGTCTCTCTCAATGTGCTATATGGTAACTACATTTTTATATTAAAAAAATCTACTCGATTCTTATTGCCCATTGTGTAAATGCTGTTTTCTATTTTATTATATAGAAAAAATTGTAAAAAGTCTTCTTATAATTTTTTTTGTACAGACTCTCATTCTTCTTGAGAACTTGTTTCAATGGTCTCTCTCAATATGCTATCAGGTAAGTACATTTTGATAAAGAAAAGTCTATTTGTTTCTTATTGTCTATCGCATAAACGTTGTTTTCTATTCTATTATATATGCAGCAGACACACATGTGTGCCGCATAAATCTTGCTGCATATACTTTATACTAAATTATATGATTATATATAAGCGACAAACATATATGTGTGTCCCGCATAAATCTTGCTGTATATACTTTATATAAAAGTATATGTGACGAACTCGACCATGTGACACATATTTGTACGATATGCCTGTCCCCTAGCTAATATATTAAAAGGCCACTTAAAAGATTAAGTGACACACATTTGTGTTAGTCACTCTTTACTGGAATAGATATTATAAATATTATTTAATCACCTTGATTATAAAACATAATTGAAATATGCAAAAAAGTAATGAAACCAAAACTGTCTTCGATCAAGAGTTTCTCACATTTGGTTCAAGAACTAGGATCCATAAAAACATTTAAAACAATTATAAAACCAATCCAATATATAGTCTTCACTCTTCATTGTCTCCAGGAAACAATGATACTACATTCGCCCACGCCAGAAAGAGTTGTACAGTATCCAAATCAACAATCAACCGAAAACAAATTTAACGATTCTATTATCTTCAAGCTCACTTCCAGAGATTCAACGGTGGAAATCAAATAATAAAAATTGAGATCCATATCTATCTCCAAATCAGACAAAAAATAACAAAAATCATGGAAACAATTAGAAATCGAAAAACAAATGATCGAAAGAAAAACCCATACACAATCCTTCAAGCGTACCTATTTTTGAATACTTGTCAAAAATACACAATCCGATCGATTCAGTTGACCGACCGAACGGCCCGTTTCGATCGATTCTAGTCGATTCGGTTTAAATTGAACAACCCTAAATTTAAATCATGACAATATTGAATTTGAGTCATATTTATCATTGAAAAAAACGTTATAAGAATAGTGACTCAACTACTTAAATGGTACATTTGTATACATTAATTCCAAATAGTTAAATGATTTATTATGAATAAGACTCATTATATTATCAAATTAATAATCAGTAGTGTCATATCTAATAAAGTATGATATAATTTTTAAAAATCATATATATTTTTAATGAAAAATGTATCCAAAATTGTGTGATTCTTCTACTACTTTCCTACGAATTAATTTTGAACCCATGAATGCACGAACTAAACATGAACATGGGAAGGTGTGTCACACTTTTAATCCCTGAACAATATTAATTTTCACCATTTTGTGTGTATATATATATATAATAGGAACGAAACCATACATGTGATCAAGACACTAATTACTTTCCTGATCAAGTGTTAATTTCACCTTTCTCTCGTCCTATAGTTTTGATCTCAAAAGGGATTTACAGCGTTTTCTCGATCAATGTAATTTCTATATCTCTCGATACGATGTTCAAAAAATTTCTAGACCCGATTGTATCTGGTCAGGGACATCGAGCCGTTGAATTTGAGGTATTTTATCGTTCATATGGCTATTTGTATATTTTTTTATTATCAGCAATGGACACTCCTATAATCCTATTTGTGTTTTAGTTTAGATAAACATTTGAACTTCTTTATATTTTGCAATGCAATATTTATATAATTATGAGAAACGACAAAAAGTTGTCGGATATTGTGATATTTCGTATGTTGGTTTTGTGTATTGTTTTTTTGGCTAAATGAATTTATTTTTCTTAAAATGACAAAGTTACTACTAAAATTAAGAATCAATATTTTTTTTTTAAAAATTAACAAATGTTTTTTTATTTTAATTCAATAATGATTACGTTGTGAAACAATTTACTTTCATTTTCAGTAAGAAATATCACCTCTCCCTAGTATATAAATATACATAATAATTTTTTTAAAAGCAATTAATTATTTATAAGTAGAGTAGATTTTTCAAAAAGTAGAGTAGATAATGCGTAATTTAAAAAAAAAGTTAAGATAATGCGTAAAATTAAAAAATCTAACTTAATTGATAAGATGATATATATATCATGATAGTAAATTGTTCCTATCCGTACTTGAATATTTTTTAATATTTTGAGTCCATGTATTTGAACATTTTGTTTGCCTAGTAAATCAAACAATCTGATCAGCTACTAATTATTTGCATTGGCATGTAACCAACAACCAATGGAGATTGAAAACCAGACCTCTACACCTTTTCTTCTTCTTGAGAACCTGCTTCAGCAGTTTCTTTATTAATGTGTTATCTAGTAAAAAATATCTTTACAATTATTTTTTTTACACAGACTCTTCTTCTTCTTGAGAACCTGCTTCAACAGTCTCTCTCAATGTACTATCTGGTAAGTGCACTTTTTTCTTGAAAAAATCTATTCGTTTCTTATTGTGCATCGCGTAAATATTGTTTTCTATTGTGTTATATATGCGGCAAACACACATGTGTGCCCCATCAATCTTGGTGCATATACTTTATACCAAAGTATATGTGGCGAACTCGACCATATGATACAGGGGTGTAAACGTACGAGCTGAGCTGAGCCTCATTTTGGCGGGGCTCGGCTCGGCTCGTGAAAAAAGTATTCGGCTCGGACTCGAACGAGCTTATACAACTAAGCTCGAATTCGGCTCGAAATAAAAGAGACGAGCTGAAAAAAGTGTTCGGCTCGAACTCGAACGAGCTTATACAACTAAGCTCGAGTTCGGCTCGAAATAAAAGAAACGAGCTCGAGCTCGCCTCGATTCGGTTCGTTTAAATTTAAGTACAAGAATTTATTAAAAATTTAATAAATGATAAATAATTCATTAAATAATAAATGAGGCAACTTGAGATTTGTTCGACTTGATTTAACTTATCTAATTCTATTATAAGTATTTTATAAATATATAATTCAATAAATATTAAATGAGCCGGCTCGCGAACCTATCGAGCCTTAAAATGTTAGGCTCGAGCTCGGCTTGTTTATTAAACGAGCCCAATCTTGAGTTCGAATTCGGCTTGAGCTCGATTATAACGAGCCCGAACCGAATATTAAACGAGCCGAGCTCGAACGGCTCGTTAAAAACTCGGCTCGTTTACAGCCCCTAATCTGACACATATTTGTGTTTGTCGCTCTTTATTGAAATAGATATTATAAATAGTATTTAATTAAAACATAATTGAAATGCAAAACTGCAATGTAACCAAAACTATCTTCCAATCAAGAGTACCTCAAATTTGGTTCAAGAACTACGATCCATAAAAACATTAAAAACAATTATAAAACCAATCCAAAACAGTAATATTTATGAATTACAATGAAACAATAGAAATCCCCCTAGAAATATAATATAATAGTACAATACTAATACTATTACTATTACGTAAAGTAAAGTAAACCTAATACTAAAACTTTAATATTACTTCACTATTTTAATTAAATAATGATTACGTTGTAGTCCATTTATTTGGGAACGAAAGTTTTCTCTCAATTAAAAATTATCATCAGTATACAAAGAAGAATAAAGACCCAAATTTTATTAATTTAATACAAAATTTTATTTTTGAAAAATTCTTCAATAACTTTTTAAAATTTATGAATCCGCCACTGACTTGATATGTTATAGGTTGAGATCTGACCGTCGAAAATATATAAATTTTTCGTTCATTATGTCGCTGTGGCAATAAAAAAATGAAATATTCATTTTCCTTTCACCCACTCTCTCTAAAAAATACTTTTTTTATCTCGATGAGACCGGAGCCAAAGGCAAAGGTTGTCATTGGCGAAGACAGATTTAAGACGACTCCATCTTCTACGGCGACGACTTCCCCTGCATGACCTCGGCGTCGGTCAAGCTATATGATGACAATGAATAATGGCATTACCTTCGCCCATGCCACAAAGATTTGTACAATATCCAAATCAACAATCAACCCAAAAAAAATTCAACGATTTCATTACCTTCACTCTCATTTCCACAGATTCAACGATGAAAATCATGTAATAAAAATCTAGATCCACATCTACCTTCATATCTGACAAAAAACTAGAAATTACAGACAACATGGAAACAATTAGAAATTGAAAAACAAATGATCGAAAAATAATCCATACGCAATCCTTAAATAATGTGGCCGAGGCAATGATTCAATTATAAACTCAAAATTCTCAATACAACTTTTCAGAATCTATATTTAAACATTCACTACGTGACAATGTTTGATATGTTCAATACTCTAAAAATACATAATGAGAAAATTACATATTTGAGGTGACACAACTGCAATTAGGCTTTTCAAACTCAAACAAGTCGAGAAAATAAGGAAATTCATTTGAGCCCAGCCAGCTAGCCCCATCAATAAAGTTCCTAGCAGTAAACTGTTAGACCTAAGCAGTATTAATCACCTTCACCCGGGTCCAATCGACTCGATGAGAAGTATCTGAACCCGGACCCGTATTATGGTATTCCCTATCATAAACTGTGGAGAATCATTTCTTCCCCGACCAAGGGTACCCCCTCGACTCGACGATGTCATTGATTATCGAATGCATTACCCCATTCCTCGAGTACTTCCAAAACCGCCCCAAGTACGTCCTCACGTGGCGAAGCTTTTCAGTCGACCCAATTCGACACTTCTGGGTCACAATCTCAATATTTTGATCTGATTTGGTGCGGCCCTGGGCCGTGATCATGTTTTGCTAGCTCCGCAAGGGCTTGTGCGCGAGGATATCACAAGACTGGAACAAGGCCCTCGTGTTGCCGAATATGAAGTCCACAGTGCCCACCACGTAGCAGTTTATGTAGAACTGTCGACCGTGATGTACATAAAGTGTGTCTTGGTAACCGATCATGCCGCACCCGTAGAAAGCGGATCGGTCCTCCACGTCGCGTCGCACCGATCCGCTTTCTGCAGATGCGACATGATCGGTTACCATGACACTCTTTACGTCCATCACAGCCGGCAGTTCTACATAAAATGCTATGTGGTGGGCACCGTGGACTTCATCTTCGGCAACGCGAAGGCTTTGTTCAAGGACTGTGACATCCTCGTGCCCAAGCCCTTGCGGGGCCATCAAAACATGATCACGGCCCAGTGCCGCACCAAACCGGATCATAATACTAGGATTGTAATCCAGAAGTGCCGAATCGGGTCGACCGAGAAGCTCCGCCATGTGGAGATGTACTTGGGCCAGCGCAGGAAGTACTCGAGGACGGTGGTAATACAGTCGATAATCAATGATATCATCGAGCCGGGGTAGTACCCTTGGTCGGGGAATAAATGGTTCTCCACAATTTATTACGGGAAATACCATAATACGGGTCCGGATTCGGATACTTCTCATCGGGTCAATTGGACCCTGGTGAAGGTGATTAGTACTATTGAGGCCCAGCAGTTTACTGATATGAACTTTATTGATTATTTTCTTGACTTATTTGAGTTTGAAAAGTCCAATGTAGTTGTGTCACCTCTCCTCTGTCATTCTCTCATTATTTTCTGTTGTGTTTTTAGAGTATTGAACCTTCTAACTTTGTCACATGCTTAAATATAGTGAATGAATATTGATTCTGAAAAGTTGCATTGAGAATTTTGAGTTGATAATTATTTTTTTACACTCTTCTTTTTCTTTAGAACTTGCTTCAACGGTCGACTCTCTCAATATACTATCTGGTAATACACTTTTTCTAAAGAAAAATTTATTCGTTGCTTATTGTCCATCGCGTAAATGTTGTTTTTTATTCTATTTTATATGCGGCAAACACACATGTGTGCCTCGTGAATCTTGCTACGTATACTTTATACTAAAGTATATGATTATCTTGCCAAGTATACTTTATACTAAGGTATATGTGGCGAACTCAACCACAAGCTATTATCACTTTTTGAATTATATTTTTCTCTTTATATGGTTATTCTTTAGAGCCGATGGTATTTAAAGTCAATGATAAATGACAACATCAACCTAATTTTTAGTTACGATGCTCATAAATTTGGCTTGATTTGCCATAATCCCAACTTGAGCAAATACCAACAGGCAATAGCCACAAAAACATAAAATGACTAAATGAAGAAAACCACCCGACCACTTTAATTTCATTCTTTGTTTTTGTTTTTTTTCATGATCGCTTGGTTGATTATTCTGTTGAACCTGAACTCGAGCTTATATGTATAAGCCCGTTTAAGTCAATGCTGAAATTGAGCTCATCCGTACAGTGATCGAGTGCAATCCAAACTCAACCAAACAATTACTTTCCAAGCCAAGTTGAACCTTACAAATATGAGCTTGGATCATTTTGTTTATACTTTACCGGAACTTGAACTCCGAAAAAAGTGTTTAAATGACATTACTATAGAATACTAAAACTTTAATATAAATTAATTATTCTAATTAAATAATGATTACGGTGTGAAACAATTTACTTTTATTTTCAGCAAGAAATATCACCTCTCCTCAAGGAATATTCTAATTCATCGTATTGTAGCTATTACATAGATATACATAATAATATTTTTTAAAGATAATGCGTAATATTTTAAAAGAAGAAAGATAATGCATAAAAATCAAACTAAATTGATAAGATAATATCATGATAGTAAATTGTTCCTATCCGTACCTTAGTCCTGTGGTTTGAGTCCATTTATTTGAATATTTTGTTTGACTAGTAATTAATCAAACAAATTAATCTGATCAGCTACTTATTTGCATTTTCATGTAAACAACAACCAAAAATACACGACCATGGAGATTGAAAACCAGACTTCTACACCTTCTTCTTCTTAAGAACGTGCTTCAACGGTCTCTCTCAATGTACTATATGGTAAGTACATTTTTATAAAAAAAAATCTATTTGTTGCTTATATTGTCCATCGCGTAAACGTTGTTCTCTATTTTATTGTATATGCGCCAAACACACGTGTGTGCCGCATAAATCTTGATGCATATACTTTAAACTAAGGTACTTGCAGCAAACTCGACTCGACCATCAATCACATATTTGTTTGATATTAGGTGACAAACAATAATACGTGTCACCTGATTAATATATTTAAAGGCCACTCAAAAGATTAAGTGACACATATTTGTGTTCGTAGCTTTATAATATAGGAATAGATATTATAAATATTATTTAATTACCTTGATTATAAAGCATAATTGAAATGCAAAACAGCAATGAAACCAAAACTGTCTTCGATCAAGAGTACTTCACATTTGGTTCAAAACTAGGATCCATAAAAACATTAAAAACAATTATAAAACCAATCCAATATAGTTGTAGTCTAATTGAATCTCAAACTAGACTAGTTTGTATTTTAGAAAAGCAAAAGAAGAAAATGACTCTAAAATTATTATTAACAAAAATAAAACGCTTGTAAGGAAAAGGAGAGAAGAACTAGCACAAACAAAAGTTTTCTCTCAAATAAAATTATCATCAATATACAATTTTATTAATCTAGTACAAAATTTTATTTTTGAAAAATTCTTCAATAATTTTTTAAAATTTCTGAATTCGCCGCTGACCTGACATGTTATAAGTTGAGATCCGGTCGTCGGAAATATATAACTTTTTCATCCATTGGGTCAATGTGCCGATGAAAAAAAAATGAAAATTTCATTTTCCTTTCCTGTATAAATCTACCCACCCTCTCTCTCTAAAAATACTTTTATGATGACGATGAACAATGGCATTACCTATATGATGACGCCAGACAGAGTTGTCCAATATCCAAATCAACAATCAACCAAAAACAAATTTAACAATTCTATTACCTTTCATGTTCACTTCCGGAGATTCAATGATGAAAATTAAAAAATAAAAATCGAATCCACATCTACCTCCAATTCTGAAAAAGAAATAGAAATGACAACATGGAAACAATTGGGAATCGAAAAACAAATGATTGAAAGAAAAACCATATGCAATCCTTAAATAATGAGGCCGAGGCAACGATTCAATTATAAACTCAAAATTCTCAATGCAACTTTTCAGAATCAATATTCAACATTCACTGTATCTAACCACATGGCAAAGTTTGATAGGTTCAATACTCTAAAAACACGACATGAAATAATGAGAAAATTATAGAGGAGAGGTGACAACTACAATTAGGCTTTTCAAACTCAAATAAGTCAAGAAAATTAGGAAATCTAGTTGAGCCCAACCAATTGGCCTCATCAATAAAGTTCTTAGCAGTAAACTGTTAGGCCTCAGCAGTACCAATCATCTTCACCCGGGTCCAATTGACCCGATGAAAAGTATTCAAATTCGGACCCGTATTCTGGTATTCCCCATAATAAAATAAGGGTAACTATTTATTTCCTGAGTAAGGGTACCACCCCCGCCTCGATGATGTCATTGATTATCGAATGCATTACCACCGTACTTGAGTACTTCCAGGGCCGCCCTAAGTACGTCCCCACGTGGTGAAGCTTCTCGGTCGACCTGATTCGACACTTCTGAATCACGATTCCAATATTTTTATCTGGTTTGTTGCGGCCCCGGGCCGTGATCATGTTTTGATCTCCTCGCAAGGGTTTGCACGCGAGGATGTCACAGTCCTGGAACAAGGCCCTCGCATTGCCGAAGATGAAGTCCACGATGCCCACCACGTAGCAGTTTATGTAGAACTGTCGTCCGTGATGGACATAAAGATTGTTCTGGAAACCGTTCATATCGCATCTGTAGAAAGCGGATCGGTCCGACGCGACGCAGAGAGCCACCGCTTGTTGCTTCAACGGGCCTGCAGTATACTTGAAGGTTATTTCCTTAGCCAAGAACCCTAGTCCGAGAACGCTTGCAAAAATCTAACAAAATATTTAAATTTGTTATACTAAATTATTCTTGAGAAATCACTATAAATTGTGACAATGCATAAGTGAGGTTATTTCTCGAAATACTGTCGATAAATAAATATTTTTTTAGGATGGACCATATTTTGAATTTTCAACGGTTTGCATCAAAGTAAAGCTCCAAATAGAACATGGTCTTGACAACTTAAGGGGTTTAAAGTGCATCTAATTCTCGTAATTCTATTTTAATTAGTGCATTGACTAGATTCTAGAAGTGTGCTTTCAGTGGTTGCGGGGAGTCTCAATTAATAGAGATGCAACAAATCAATAATGGAAACAGTAAGGCAACTTAACCTAAGTATTTAATTATTTCAATTTCTAATTGATTATATATATAGGGATACACTCGGCTACAAACCCATGTAAAACGTCAAAACCCATGTAGAACCGTTGGATTTGAGACGCGCGTTGTGTCAGCGTGCGACACGTGGGAGGGTTCATCATGTTCTATAACATTGCACTACATTTTCTACAATTTTGACGTTTTTTTTTGTTTGTAGCTGATATTGCCTCTATATATTCTTATGACGTAACAATAGTGGCGGATTTAATGATGGAGCGGCCGTCGACAATATAAAAACTTTTGGTATTAATTTTCATCTCCCTATTGTCTTCGAGGAACATCAAATTTGTCTTCTTCTTCGTACTCATATCATCTCAGTATAAGTCTCTAGCTTAATTTTAATTACGTACATGTTCTTGCTCCATTTCGGCGATGCCGCTACCGCCGCCCTAATCTCCGTGAAGTTCCCGGTCCCGTTCGTTGCTACCACCACGTCCTCCGACACCACCGCCACCTGCATCAGCCCCCTGTTTCTCCCCGACATCCACTTCGGCCAATCAGGAGGAGTTTCGGCGACTCCGAGGTTGTCAGCCATAATGAATGCGGTTGTGCCAGATATCAGTAGAAAAATAAACAATAATGAAAGCTTATAAAAACACAGTTAGGGGCATTTTAGTTAGAGAATGTTCCATTACTGTTTATTTTTCTACTGCTATCCGCCATAACCGTTTTCATTATGGCCGACAAGCTCGGAGTCGCCAAAACTCCTCCTGATTGACCAAAGTGGATGTCAGGGAGAAACATGGGGCTACTGCAGGCGGCGGTGGTGGGGGAGGACGTGGTGGCGGCGACGAACGGGACCGAAAACTTCACGACAATTGAGGCAGCGATGGCGGCGGCGCCAGACTGGAGCAAGAACATGCACGTGATTAAAATTAAGCCAGGGAATTATAGTGAGAGGGTAAGGATACCGAAGAAGAAGATGAATCTAATGTTCCTCGGAGACAATAGGGAAACAACGATCATTACTGAAAGTTTCAATAATCGACGACCACTCCAACATCGAATCCGCCATAGTTGATATGTCATAAGTATCTCTCTCTATATATAATCAATTAGAAATTGAATATGAGTAAATAGTTAGGTTAAATTGCGTTATTGTTTTTATTATTGATTTGCATCTCTAAAAATTGAGACTTCCCGCAACTACTGAAAACACACTTCTTAAAATCCCACTAGAATTAGCTGAACTTAAAATCCCATAAGTTGTCAAGACTACGTCCTATTTGGAGCATTATTTTGACGCACCCCGTTGAAAATTAAAAATATGGTCCATCCTAAATATAAATATTTATTTACCGACGATATTTCGAGAAACAATCTCACTCATACGTTGTCACAATTTATAGTGATTCATTAAGAATAATTTGCTATGACAAATTTAAATATTTTGTTAAATTTAAATCTCATTCGGATTAGGGTTCTTGGCTAAGGAAATAACCTTCAAGAACACTGCGGGCCCGTTGAAGCAACAAGCGATGACTCTCCACGTCGCGTCGAACCGATCCGCTTTCTACAGACGCGGCATGATTGGTTCCCAGGACACTCTTTATGTTTATCACGTCCAACAGTTCTACATAAAATGCTACGTGGTGGGCACATGGACTTCATCTTTGGAAACGCGAGGGCCTTGTTCCATGACTGTGACATCCTCACGCGCAAGCTCTTGCGGGGGCCATCAAAACATGATCATGGCCCGGGGCCGCACCAAACCGAATCATAATATTGGGATCGTGATCCAAAAGTGCCGAATCGAGTCGACCGAGAAGTTTCGTCACGTGGGGACGTACTTGGGGCGGCATTGGAAGTACTCGAGGACGGTAATGATGTCCATAATCGATGACATCATCAAGCTGGGGGTGGTACCCTTGGTCGGGGAAGAAATGGTTCTCCACAATTTATTACGGGGAATACCATAATACGTGTCCGAATTCAGATATTTCTCATTGGGTTAATTGGACTCGAGTGAAGGTGATTAGTACTGTTGAGCCTCGATTGTTTACTGATAGGAACTTTATTGATGGGCCAGCTGGTTGGACTCATCTAAAATTCCTTATTTTCTTGACTTACTTGAGTTTGAAATGACCAATTATAGCTATGTCACTCTCCTCTGTAATTTTTTCATTATTTTCTGTTGTGTTTTTAGAGTATTGAACCCATCAAACTTTGTCACATTGTTAGATACAGTGAATGTTGAATATTGATTCTTTAAAGTTGTATTGAGAATTTTGAATTTATGACTGAATCGTTGTCTCGGCCACATTATCTAAGGACTGCGTATGGATTTTTCTTTCGATCATTTGTTTTTCGAATAAAGAGAATGAAATATACACAATTGAAGTGAGTTTAAAAGTCCACAACTATTAAAAACAGTTTAAACTAGCTCAAACAACATTAAAAACATACACGACTATAAAAAGAAGTTTGACAATTCCAAATGTTTGAACTCGAGACGAGAGATGGTGGAGAGGTGACTGTGGATGCCGGCGAGACACAACGAAACTCTCGGCAATAGACGTTTCCGTTCGTCTTCCACAAAAAATATTAGAATTTGAGCTTTGTGCACATATTTGTGTTAGATAGACGAAAGTATGAACTAGTTTTTGAATGCATATGTTAGAAATTTGTTCATATTTTGTTGGAAAGTAAGATTTTAAAAACTTTCAAAAAGTTATGAGCTACTTTTCAGACTGCATAGTTTATGATGCAGAAATAATTTGTACTTAAAACATTCTTATGTATATAAAGTTGAGATGAATATGATTAGTGGTAGTTGAGGTGCGTGTTATGATATGAGGTTTTATAAGGGATAAATTCATATTGGTTCAATTTGAAAAATTTTAAGAGGGGATAAAATTTTATACTAAAAATTTAATTAATTAATT
>JAYMTP010000882.1:0-28225 GCA_036897365.1 Geranium brycei | reverse complement strand
CCTGAGATAGGTTATCACTTGTAACAATAGCATAAAGTTAATGATTTGTGTGATGATCATAGAAGCTTGTATGTTCTAATTGGTTACTATATAATGAAACCTTTCTATTGTCAGGGTGCCCCTAGACGTAGGTGACGTTGCACCGAACTAGGTAACCATATCGCGTGTCATTTACTTTTCTGTTCTGTGTGTTTGTTTATCTGTGCATCCTCAAGTTGTCTATCACTACGTCTTAATATAGTGATTGACATTTTGCGATTAACCAGAATTTCAGAAACAAAACATTAAAAAGTCAAAAAGTTTTCCCTACGTTATGCATGACCTATCCTAGCGTGCCCAATTTTAAAATAGTATAAGTAGGGATTACAACATAATAGTTTGGCTGCCATACCTTGTCATATTGGAGATACATGTCATCTTAAACTTCGAAGTATTTTATTTTATTTATATAAGTAATAACATTGCGATTTAACGATCTATATTTTCCACCTCATCGGTCGAAAATGTTATCCTAATTTGAGAATTTTCGTCATCTACAAATAGACGCAATGCCAAACTTACTAGTAAAAAGATGAAAATTAAATATGAAAATGTGAAATTGATCAAAATAATAAAATATGAAGATTGGTAATATTATCATATTCTACAAATTAGACTTATAAACAAAAAATTAAAAAAGATACATACCACTTTTATCTTATAAGAACTCGTTTATTTAAACTCAAATTGATAGGTATAATAATTAGGGATGCATTTCTATGCAAACCATGTTTTAAATATAAACTCACAAACGATTGGTTAAACCCCTACTTTATATACCAATAACTCAATTATACTTACAAAGAGTACATTAGTTAACAGATTGGACAATTTCAACTGAAACAATTGATTTTATTATGTTAATTTCAATTTATTTTTGACATATGTTTCATTTTTTTTCAATATCATGATTTCACACCTCTTCAACTCTTTTTTAAAATATGTTTCATTTTTTCTGTATTGTAACAAGATGCTTAACCAGTTATAACTTAACTATAACGAGGATCTTAGATTCTATACTATAGCATGTGTGTAATAAAATCTCTACCGTAAATATCATGTCTTGTAGGCCTAAAATAATTTGTATGTTTGCATTTGAAGCACGAGACTGCGGTTGAACTTGAACTCAGTACTAGTGACCAATACGAGACAGAGTCCGTCTACCTCTTATCGACCTGAGATATTAATATTTTAAATTTATTTCATTCTTATTCAGACGAGTCCAACTTATTGCTGAGCCCACAAAATCTAACGATGTATAGATTCAGGTCCAACCCAACGAACGAACGGCCCATTAAATATTCCGGATCTCCTGTTAGAGCCCAAAGTGGTCTGGACCATAATGGCCCAAGTCTCTAAATTATTTGCCAGCCTGGACACAACTGCTTCATGACAGTATATTCGGTGGATCTTCTAGTCCAGTCACACTACACACACTCCACCTGCCACTTGTCTAAATAACACAAAAACTATATAAAATTGCCACTTGGAAGAATCAAGAGGAATCTTCACTAACGCGCACGCGCCAACAAGGACGTTCCAGCTCCCAACCCCTCCAGTTCCCCACGTGTTGCGTTCTGATTGGTCCGTATCTTTACAAACCCGAGCCCGCGAGTATGGATGCGACTGGAATCGAATCGGACCGAACAAAATAAACAAACGCTGGCAATAGTTCGTGAAGGATCGTATCGGTCGAGAAAATGATAATCAAAGTCCATTTAAGCCCGAGGGAACGAATCGGGTATTGGGTATAATACACACGTGTCGCAATGTGATTGGACGTTCACCCACAGGAGACGGAGATAATCAACCACCTTCTCTTCTCTTCCATTTTACGGTCCATTTCATGTGACTGCGTGACTGTGACCGGAGAGAGAGAGAGAGAGAGAGAGAGAGAGAGAGAATGGAGTATCTGCTGCAATGGAAGCAAGTTCCTCTGCTGATACTCGTCGTCTCTTTTCTGGTCTTTTTCCACTTCAGGAGCTCTGTGAAGGTAATTTTGTGTTCAATCCAATCCCGTTCTTCGATTTTGATTCGGCGCTGTGTTTGTGATGATTGTGGGATAAGGTGTTGTTTGGATTGAAAGATTTGGAAAATAGATTGACGCATTTGACGTGGTGTGTGTGAAGATCGTGCAATTTCTTAGATGAGGTTGTGTTTGGATTGGGAGGTTTAGAAAATTGATTCGTTCATTTGCTATGGTGTGTGAATCTGCTGTGTTAGGCGATGATTGTGTAATTATGAGATGATGCTTTGTTTTGAATTGATTGAGAGGTGTGGGAAAGAGATTGAAGCATTTGCTATGGCGTGTGATGATCTGTTTTGAGACCACCCCCAATTTGGAGAGGGACCGTTTCGATTTCATTATTTGTTTTAGTTTGGGTCACTCTACATTTTCTCTGACTTCTTAGTATTTCGAATATTTTCGATGATGATTATGCTTACTGATGTTTGTGTTACAGCTGCCTTCTAGCAAATGCAGCCTCCTTCCCCACGACCATTACTGGATCACTAGCAAGCGCATTGTGACACCTCAAGGGGTCATTTCCGGCGCAGGTTCGTTCACTCGTTGCTTTTTCGGTGAACAGGTCTTTTAAGATGAAGCCACAAACTACCCGAGCATGCTTATTTCACATTCTCTTTATCATCATCTTCCATGATAGTTTGACCTTAGAGTATATGAACTTTTTACTCTCGATCAATGCCTGAGTTACAAGGCGGGTTATGTTTGATCATGGCTTAAAGTACCAGGAAGATGTTCACAATGCCCAAGTTTGTATTTGATTATCTTTTATTACATTAAATTGAGTGATTTGTTCTCTGTGAAATGTGTAAATGAGCAGTTGAGATAGAGGGAGGGAGGATCATATCCATTGTCAAAGAAGAGGACTGGAATGGGAACTCAAAATCGGAACATGTAATTAACTACGAGGAGGCTGTTGTGATGCCTGGCTTGATTGACGTGTAAGAATTACGAGCCATATTTCTGTTATTTCACTAGGAATCATAAACATAATATGAGTTTTAATTATTAGATATGGTTAGGAAACTGAAAGGGGAACTATATTATAGATATTGTTCCAGATGGTCACAGGAAACAAGAAAAAACACTAAAAGATAAAGGAAATGCAGAAGAGTGGATGATAACTGCAGGAAGAAATATTTTGCTAACGTATTAATTTCAGAACATACCAGCTTGAGAATCTAGCTTGATTTGTATTCTTTGTTTGGTTATTGGCACTTATTGATCATTTATTGGTTATGTTCATCGTAGCCATGCACATCTTGATGATCCTGGAAGAGCTGAATGGGAAGGATTTCCTACTGGGACTAAAGCAGCTGCTGCCGGTATTTGAATCTTCCCCTTATGATCATAGGGAGTTAATTAGTAACGGAAAATGCACATATAGTGTAAAAGTATCACTTACTGTTTCTAAGAGAAAAATATGAAGTGCTTACTAGAGCCTGTTTATTTATATGCTTCTTCATACTTGACATTTGAGGGTCCTTCAATAGCTCCAAGAAGCAAGCATATTTTTCACACTGAACACTTTCTGCAGGTGGTATAACAACATTAATAGACATGCCTCTAAATAGTGACCCTTCAACTGTGTCTAGGGAAACTCTTAAACTCAAGGTAAGTAATATTAAACATCACTTGATTTTATCTTAAGAAACTGCTGGTTTATATACTTTCGTGCATATTATTGGGTTAACCTTTTCACTTAATTGGTTGGACCCTGCTTCATAGCTTAAAGCTGCAGAAGAGCGGATTTATGTAGATGTTGGTATGCTTCTGAATCTATAGCTTGGTGAACTTATATTTTGAGGGCACCTGTTCAGTAACCCACACTGTCAACTAACAGGTTTCTGGGGAGGTCTGGTTCCTGAAAATGCATTTAATGCAAGTGCTCTTGAGGATCTCTTAAATGCTGGTGTTCTAGGTTTGAAGGTAAGTATTTGAAGGGTTTCAAACTTTTTAGATTACACTATCCTTATCATGATGCTGTACTGTGGTTACTATCTTGTTGATGCAAAAATGTTCTATTGATTTCATAAGTGTATCACTTACATTGTATTGGTTCATGTTTGTGGGCATACATTAACTATAATAGTTATAGTAATATAATATTACTACAATGATATTGCCATGCTCTGTATATTGTCTTTCTTGAACCATTATAATCTTATGCTTGCTGCTTCTGTTTCGCAGTCATTTATGTGTCCTTCAGGAATTAACGACTTCCCTATGACAAACGCCAGCCATATTAAGGTTAGTTCTTATACCCTAGGTGTTTAAATAAGCCATGCGGTTGTACTGTTGTATGTTAACTACTACTCTAAATCAAATGCCATATGATGGTGCGGAAGTACCTCCATTATTTTCTGCATGTAGTTTTCCTTTGCATTTATTCATGCCTTACACGTGTTACTACAGTCAAACTTTAACCACGCCTGATTTCATTATTTTAACCAACTCACTTGCTTGTAACGCTGATAGAACTCACTTCACTATGCTAATATTTGGTTTTCGATTGTTTGCTCCCTAGGAGGGACTGTCTGTACTGGCAAAATACAGAAGACCCTTACTTGTACATGCAGAGTTACAATTAGATTCAGAAGTTCAAGATGACAGTGGTGATCCTTATTCTTATTCAACTTATCTCAAGACAAGACCATCTTCATGGTAAGCTAGTATTGCTATTGACTATCCATTCAGTAAAATAAGCAAACCATTGTGCTTTTTTCCCTTCGAACTATTGCACAAATTGATCATTTTTCATGTGTACACATACAAACATAAAGGCATAATAAATTGCTGGCTTATTCATGCCTTTAATGCATGTTCACTAATCTTTTCCCCACATCTTCTGAACAGGGAGGAGGCAGCGATTAGAGAGCTATTACAAGTAACGAAGGATACAAGGGTCGGTGGCCCTGCAGAAGGAGCCCATCTTCATATAGTTCACTTGTCTGATTCAAGTTCTTCCTTAGATCTTATTAAGGTAATTCATTTCTTCTGTTTACATGTACATCAGTAAATCTACGCAGACTCTGCAAGTCTGGTACTTTCACTAACCAGCTGCCCAGTTGACTTTAAATGCATCCTTCTAAAACTGACCATTTTTTTTTTTTCTTGTATTACAACGTATAGACATTTTTTTAAGAATAAACATGGTGTTTCATTTCTCTTCGGTTTACAGGAAGCAAAAAGTAACGGTGACAGCATTACTGTTGAGACATGCCCCCACTACTTAGCCTTCTCAGCAGAAGAGATTCGGGATGGAGATACCCGATTTAAATGTTCTCCGCCAATTCGCTCATCAGATAATCAAGAAAAACTATGGAATGCTTTGTTGGTAAATTTCAGTTCCAGGAAACCTCTGTTCCAATATATTTCTTTCAGCTTTCATTTTCATTGAACTTGGTTTGCACATCATTTTAGGAAGGACACATTGATTTGTTAAGCTCTGATCATTCGCCAACAGTTCCAGAACTTAAAATGCTTAGTGATGGTAATTTCTTGAAGGCTTGGGGTGGAATATCATCTTTACAGGTTGGTTTGTCAATCTATATGGCTCAATACTAACATATTTGTGAATTTCTTGTATCAATTGCTGTGAAATAGATTATTAGACTTGAGTGAATTTGTAAGGAGGATTTCTCTATATTTTGCAATATATAACATTGTCAAAAGCATAAAAAACTCAGATGTCCATGAGGATTGCTTTTTGTGAGCATTGAGCATCTTGCAACTAGTGAGCCTCAACAACTACATTCCTGTTTGCCATGATCTACATGCCTCAAAAGTAGTCACCATTATTCTATAGTGCCTTTACATCACTAGTATATGATGGATTGTTAACTTCAATTGAGTGATTGCGTATCGCCTTATATTGATCTCATATATTTGTATTATGTGATGACTACAAACCGAGGACAGTATTGGACCTGCTTGCCTGCCGAGTTTCATATTTCTTTTCTTAAACATATCTAAAGTTGCATGTTTACAACATCCACAGTTTGTTCTTCCCATTACCTGGTCTTATGGAAGGAAATATGGAGTAACTTTGGAACAGTTAGCTTTATGGTGGAGTGAGATGCCAGCCGAACTTGCAGGACAGGAAGCAAAGGTGCTTTTCTTTGCTTGCTATTCACAGTTTATGCAAATATGGTAAAACCGATTCTCAATGACCTACCTTGTGTAGCAATGGTGGGGCCACATTGAGAGTACTGAGGGCACTAATTCATTAACTCTTGATTAGGATGTTTTCACTTGTGGGCTCATGCCAGAAATAATATCATCTTATGTAGGGGGCTGTTGCAGTTGGAAACTATGCAGACATTGTTGTTTGGGAGCCTGACGTGGAGTTTGAGCTCAAAGACGATCTTGTATACCATAAGCACCCAGTATGTTTCGCTTTCTCATTTATTTGTCATTTTAAAACAGGTCGAGATTATCCTCAACCTCGTTTGTAGAAGAAAATGCAACCTTACCCTTTTTATGTTTTGTCCTAAACGGAATTTATTTCTTTAGGAGAGTGAAAATGGTCGGATTATAACTGTTTTTATCATCATCTTTGAAATTATTAAATGTCTATAGTAAGCACTTGCATGAAAGAAAACATAGATTGTTGCCTTTCTTAATATGTGTTTTTTTTTGAAAATTTAATATGTGTTTTGATCTATGGCATTTTAATATCACATTCTATAAACAAGAATCGACAAATTAATCTTTTGAGTAATCTAATTTCAAACTGTCTAAATGTGTATACTTATGTTGTTGTCTTGGTGTAGAGTATATCAGCGTACATGGGAAAAAGATTGACAGGAAAAGTTATGTCGACTTTTGTGAGAGGAAACCTTGTCTACAAAGAGGGGACTCATGCCTCGGCGGCCTGTGGAGTCTCTATCCTTGCAAGATAACGAATCTAGAAGTAGCTTCTACATCCCAACCGTACATTTCATAATATTAATCGAATGAGTATTGTCTTTATGACATATATTTGTTTCCTTTACCAACCAGGTTTCAGCTGATGGCGCCTTGTTCGTATGGGGGAATGCAATAATATCCACCACAGATTCTGCGCGCCCGCCCTCCATATCACTGTACATAGCAGTAAGATTGATTGAATTACAGTAATACTGCACATTGGTGTTGTTTATAGAATTATAGACACAAAATTGACAATGGTCATGGCCTTGGCTTTATATCATCACTATGACTATGAGTGTGCAATGTAATATTTTTGTGCTCTCGCTGTGGATGTGTCCGTCATTTCTCTGTTTACCTAATTCAGAGCAACTTGGAAAAGCTTGCCTTAGGTGGAGCTAGGATTTTATGGCACCTTTAATATGGGAAATATTTATATCCATTCAAATTGGTCATATTTTGTTCATTACCTTCTGGATAATGTTCGTGCATGCTTTTCTACATTTAATGAAGGTATGTCTCAGAACTATATTCACCAATACAAAAAGCATTACAAGTCTATTTACCCTATGATTTGGTTACCGAAAGCATTCTACAAATTAATCTGCTAGGGCATCTACGAACACAGCGAGTCAGTATTCGGGAGGCCGGTAGGCGTAAGTGTCATAGTAAGGAAAACTCATATACACGTTAAAACCATAACTGCATGATTTTTTTAGGAAGATCCTTCTTTTTTATATGTGAAGAGGAGACTGTTCTCAGTTAAAAATTGGCGAGTTTTCCCCTTATCTGCTAGACGTTTAAGTTGTCGGGGCATTGAGTCGTGTGGTAACAATTTCTTGATTGATTGAGTAATGTTCCCTTCAGTCATGGTGGTCATGGCTTGTCCATCGACTCGATCCGATGCTTCTAGCTTTTGCTCACATCTCATGACGCCAACCACTCAATTTGTGTCTCAAAATACTAATATATTATGTTTTCACTTTTTATTTTTTCGATGCAACACATGTATTTTTTATTTGACTATATATTTATCAGATATAAAACGCGTTAACGCACACTCGATTCTTTACCATATAGTTATATTTACCTATCTACCCGACACATAATTATTCAAATAAATTTTTAAGTACTCAATAGCTTGAATAACTGAATTTATCGTAATTTACTCCATTTCCTATTGTGTGGTAGATGTATCACAAATTAAATAACAATAAAGTATATAGATGCGATCGGCAAGTTGCAATGAATAGATCTCATGTGGTATTATTGCCTTTATATTGTTAGAAAAACGGTTGGTTTGGTTGCTTTCGAGGTTGGTATTGCTTGAAGCTCTCCCATTGGCTTACAATTCGGCGCTGGGCCCCACATGTAGCCTCATCTTATCCTCTCTCACTCCACACTCTACTATTCAATGTTTCTTAATGAACTGTCGTTTTGTCTCAATTTTTAATGTTCTTTCTCCTCAATAATTGTTGTTGTTTATGTTCTTTCTCCTCAATTATCTTTCTTCATAACTATTAAGTGTTGGGTTGTTACAATCTACTTCTTGTTTTTAAAAATACATGTATCCGATGTTCAAATCTTTCATCTTTGAATTTGTTGGATAGTGTTTAACGTAATAAAATTACAATATATTTTAACTTATGACTTGGTCAATTAACTGTAATTTTGGAATGTTACGACTCTACTTAAATTAAGGTGAAACACGTTCCCATAATTTAAATTATGAAATCTTTTCAACGGTATATTACAATAAGTGAATGAGAAATTAAACCTCAAAGGTGACCACTTGAAATGATGTTGTTGAGAAATTGAGTTGTAATACTTCTAAAAAGTTGTGCACCTCTAGCGTCTTTTTAAAAGTTTCACATTGAAATATTACTAGTTTATCATGTGATATATATACTATCATGTTTCTATAGACTTGTAAAAAAGGTTAGAGGTATGACTCTCTCTCGTATGCAAGGGAGTGTAAATAATTGGGTCGACGAGCAGGTTACAGGCTTGAACTTGTGTGCACTTGTACGACGTGGGGGACACCCAGTATTAAAATACTAAAATATAATATTGATGCGATAATTTGCGATATTTTTGAAGATTTGTGTTGAAGTTGAAAATTTTTCTTGTAATTGAATATTGATACTAGGGTTTTAGGGCCTTTTGTTGAGTCTGATTAAATAAACCTAGTATCATTGTCCTAAAATATTTTACTGTTAAAGTGAGACTAAATTTGATCTCTTTTTGAACATGTTCCATCATAATCAATCACAAGCAGCAATCACACCTACACAACTTTATTTGGGGCATTAAATTCATTATTTATAGAGAAATGGATAATATATAGAAAAGAAGAGGGTGTGGAAGAAGATTGAACTATAACATTATTAAATTTCTCCATTTTGGGAATTGAGACAAAGCCACCCCATCCTCTTCCCCATCTTCCTTTCCCAATCAGGAAACTTTTTCTCAATCCTTCTCTTCTCTTCCTGAGCTCTTCCCTCTGTTCTTGCCACTCCCTCCAAGTTTCATGGAAGGCTCAGCCGATGAACGCCTCGATTACGGGAAGATGGGATATGGGTAACACACGCTTCTGCTTCACATCCATTTGATTTCTTCATCGAATATTGTTTAGATTCTGATATGATTTTCTGGGTTTTGTTTTGTTTTGTTTTGGGTCAGATGCAAGCATTATAGAAGAAGATGTCAGATTCGAGCTCCTTGCTGCAACGAGGTCTACTCCTGCCGCCATTGCCACAACGAGGCCGTGGTATATATGTTTGCTTCTGATTTTGTTCATCAGATTCGTAGATTAGCTCGATTCGTGACCTGGGTTTCGTTTGTTTTTGCTTTTCCTGATTTGGGTTTTTTTTGTGTTGTTTTGATTGTGTAGAGCACGTGGAGCAACATCTATGACAGGCATGAGCTTGTTCGACAAGATGTCAAGCAAGTGAGTCTGTTTCTGGGTTTTTTTCTTCTTCTGTAGATTATTTTGGTGTATTTGTTGTTGTTTGATTTTGTTGTTTGAGTGAGCTTTTTGTTGTTGCAGGTCATTTGTTCTGTCTGTGACACTGAGCAGCCAGTACGTGTAGATTTGAAATTCAGAACTTATCAACTTAGAGTTGTCCTGTTTCAGACTAATATTTGATTTGATCGATCATGTTCGCTATTGTTGTTTTGTTATTGATTTGATTACAGGTTGCTCGAGTTTGTACCAACTGTGGTGTCAGGATGGGGGAATATTTCTGCGAGATCTGCATATTTTATGACGATGATGTAATTAAGCTATATCAAAATTATAATATTTATCATAGTTTTGGTTGTGGGTTTTAGATGCCGATGATTTTGGTTTACTGTAACTGCAGATTGAGAAGAGCCAGTTTCATTGTGATGATTGTGGAATCTGCAGGTTAGTTTGCAGCAAAGGAAAATAAAAGACTAGATCCTGGCTGTTTATGGTTTAGTTAAATCTTAAACGCCCTTATCTATGTATATATTAATATATATGATGTTGTTAAACAGGGTTGGCGGTCGTGAGAATTTCTTTCACTGCAAAAAGTGTGGTATGTATTCAGCTGCAAGTTTGGTGTAGAGTTATAGAATATTGCTGCAATTTTTTTAAGCATAAACATCTTCTACTGTTGTCTTTGTTACATATCTAAATAAAAAAAAATCTAAGCCATCTAAGTTTACGGAAGCAAAAACGTCCATCTGATACCTATATGTGGGTTACAGATCTAAAATTTTCATAATAGCTATTTCAATCACGCCATATCATGATTGTGATGATGATGAAGCTATTCATTGTTACCTGAACTACACGTTAAGTTAATATTAGGTACTTGTAATCTACTTGAATAGCCTGATCATGTAGGTTGTGGTTAATAGTTTGGCCTTTCAGGTTTGAGATGGAACAGTAAACCTTTTTATGAAAATAAGAAATAACGATCCTGATTCCTTATTCCAGGGAAAGCTGTAGGTAGTGAATACTATACCCAGTTAGATAGAAATATACGACTGCTTATTGGAGGGAAAGGACAAACCCAACTATCACGTTGATATTTTAATTGTGGAGTCTGATTCTATATATGTAACCTGATTTTTTAAATTTACGGTCAGTACCCTTTTGGGCATTCTTAATCTCTCTACAAAGGAGGAATTTGTTTTCTGACTAATTTTTGTGTTTATTCAATGTCATTTCATATCTATATTCATAGGCAATGGGGTTTATATGATAAACCTGTCCAACATATTTATGATTGACTCAGCATTTCGTATCAGTTAAGCCTTGTAAGACTGGGAAGAACATGACGTGTTTCTGTATCCATAAAGTTGGGTTTTCACAGTAGTACCAAAACTTAAATTATCAACCCATTTTTCTGATGTGTCTCTTATCAGTTAAGATAAAAAAATTCTTCCTTTCCAACAACACTTTGTGACATCAACAGGATCTTGCTACTCGGTGAGTTTGCGTGATAACCATTCATGTGTTGAGAACTCCATGCGGCACCACTGCCCTATATGCTATGAGGTTTGTGTCGCGAGCCCTATCAGCTACTTACAAGTAAAAATGGTTTCTGATGTTCTGATAATGCTATATTGTTCCCTTTGTAGTATCTTTTTGACTCCATGAAAGACACCACCGTAATGAAATGTGGACACACAATGCACTGTGAATGCTACCATGAGATGATCAAGCGTGACAAGTAAGCATCCATTTATTTCTCAACTTCTGTATGTTCATAGATAACTTTTGTTTCTAACATGTATTGACTTTGAATTTTTCGTAGGTACTGCTGTCCCATATGCTCCAAGTCAGTGATCGACATGTCTAGAGCCTGGAAGAGAATCGATGAGGAGGTATGTCAAAAACATATTTTGCTCATTTCCATGACAATTTCTGTGATTGTAAAACTTTCACAATGATAGTATACTAACTTGCTTAAACGGTGTTTCTCCAGATTGAGGCTACAGTCATGCCTGAGGATTACCGGTATAAGAAGGTGCTTGCTTCTAGAAACCCTGTTTCTTTTAGAGTGAATTGCAAAAAAGTAGTTGCCAATTTACTATTTTTTCTTCAAAATGTGCACATTTGTCAAAAAAATGACGAAAATGTCTTTGAAATTAAAATATTTTGAAATAAGAATAAGTTTTTTTCAACTCGTGTTCGCTGGTTTACCCTCAATGTTCGTGAGACTTTAGATCCGAACAAGTTCGCAGTCAAAAGAAAATCAGGCGAGCTCGAATTGAAAATAATAATTTTTTAATTTCAAGGGCATTTTCGTTATTTTTGAAAAAAATGTATATGATAAAGTTGCAGCCATTTTTGCAAATACATAAGTACACATCCACTTTTTTGTAAAATTGAAATCGTATCCCCCCATTTTGAAGTTTACCATTTCTTTCATTGTGTGCATAGTGTACACATTTCCATCAATTCTATTCAAATCTTCACACAAGAACTGAAGCACCTGAAATGAAAATGACATGTCTAATAAGCGGAAACGAATTGCAGGTTTGGATTCTATGTAATGACTGCAACGACACAACCGAAGTGTACTTTCATATTATAGGGCAGAAATGCAACCACTGCAAATCATACAATACTCGCACTATTTCTCCACCGGTCATGCCTCAATGACGATCAAGGTAGGCTCTGTAAAAGCTTGTACCCTGAGGATATCATTCCCGATCCATTCGGATACTTGCTGAAATTATCGTTACAGTTATATTCAAAAGACTGTAAACATATTTGTGTGTGTCTGGTCTCGCAGATTATTATTTCTTCATTCCTATTCTTGGAGTTAGAACTCACCCTGTCGGGTTTATGTAAACATTATATTATACAGTGATGGAAGGAAACACATGAGTTCATGAACTGAGAATGTTCCATGAATATTGGCTCTTTTGGTTGTTGTTCTCTGAGTCATAATTTAGTATCAGTGTGTCAATTAAGGTTTGTTGATTTTCATTTATGGAACTTATCAAGTTTTTATCACATGAGTTGAGATTGATGTTTTTGTATGCATGTGACCAATTAAGTGAATTCATGGTGTTAATAACAATGCACTGAATTTCAACACTTGATATTCAATTGCTGATAAAAGAATGCATTAAATTTCTTATGTGATGGGATATTCTTTGGTTTGTGGGTTTTCATTTCCATGGTAACAAAATGTGTAATGTAATTATGGTAAGTTATTTTTACATTTGATTAATCATTAGGTTATGCTTCCTCCTGTTTTTTAAAATGATTAAATTATCCTTACGGTAAAAAGAATTTTAAAAACACGATATGAATAGCAAGATCTTCTTCGCGAAAACCTCATTCTCAGACGGGTGTTCGCACTTCGCTCTATCCAACCGTCTTCATTGAAGGGCAAGGGATCTTGCAGAGATGAAAGTTGGAGGAAGATATGAGTGTCTTGGTGACACCATCGTGTATTTATTTTTAGTAAAAACCACCACAGTCACACCCAATTAAGATTAAAAAGACATTTAGTCATACCTATATTCAAAAATGGACACCTTGCTACACTCATGGATTGAAAATTGATGCTTATCACCTACTGCTAAAAATTTGGATGAAATCTATTAATATTTTAAGTAAAAATACGAAAATGTCTTTGTCCAGACTTCAAATTTTCAAAATCATGTCATTTTGAGAATCTCGGTTATTTCTTTGATCAACCATGACTCAAGCTTCTCCGGCCTCGTCTCCGACCCTCCGACCGACTTTACCGGCCGGCCTCGCCCTCCTCGCCGCCGACTGAAGTCTTCGGCAACACCCAAAATCCGATCAATACAATGCACCCAACAAGATTCGAATCCATGACTTCTAATCTAAAGTGCGGGCTGAAACTCGTGAAGTGTCCCTTTAGTGTTTATATACTCTATTTTAAGTTAGTGTATAACAAAAACACAATTTTACTGCAATAACATGATTTTTGTATTGAGATAACACAAAATTATTCTTCAACAAAGACAACCGAGTGTGCTAAGGAATTGTTTACTTCGACTTAAGACAACACAAGACAATTGAATAAAGCTTGAACACCCAGTAAATGAATGTCTAAAGCTTGACCACAAAAAATGGGTGTCCGAATCTAAGCATTAGCAGACCATAATCTAATGTAGGGATTATCTGATTAATTTTCTATGGGTGTTTGTTTAATCTTATTATGTTAATATCTGGTAGCTCAGAGTGTTTTCAAACCATACAGCAACAGTTGAAGACACCAGAACATCCTAAGGTACGTGGCGCTTTATTACTGGATATTAAAAACCAACAATTATACCTGTTCTCTCACAGGATCGATCAATCACCGGAGTCAACAGTCAACACTGCCTCAGCCTGAGTTATCCACTGCACTGCACGTGACCATATTTTCAACATTCACGGCAGAGGAAATATCACAAGCGCCTCAGCTCCTTCACCTCCCCAATGACCCCACCCCATTCCCGCACAGGAACGTTGTACATTCCCTATGGTCACTGAACAAGAGAGAGAAAGTCAAAAAGTACAACAGGTCTCAGCTGAAACAGGACGCACCGAATAAAATCTCCATCAACTACCGCAGAGAAGGTTGTGAAATGTGAAGAGCCTTTTTGCGTGGAGGCGACAGAGGCTTTTTCACTTCGCCACCAAAATGCCGAACCGGAGAGAACCAAAAGCGAAGCCTACGTCACTTTCCGGCCATCGTCGCCGCCGTGAAGCGGCTGATTCCGGAGGGTTCGGGGGCAAGGACTGGCTGCCGGAGGGGTGGACCGTCGTCGAGGCCAGAGCCACAAGGAACGGTCAGAAACACGAGGTGATTTTGCTGTTTTTCCCTATTCTGCCCCTGGTTCCGAGCTCTCTCGATTTTGGAGATTTGTTAAGTTTTGAGCTCTGTTCTGGTTCTGATTTCACCGTTTGGGGCTGAGTCTAGAGTTGTTGCTGTGTTTTCTGGTGTCTCCAGATTTACTGATAGTGTTAGGTTGTGAAGTGGTTGGGGGTGATGATGCATTGGTGCTAAAGTGAAGAGTTATGGATCTGTGAAAGTGTTTAGGAATTATGAGGAACTATTTTAGGGGATTTTGAAAAGTTATGAAGTATTGGGATTGTTTTCATTTGTGGGGTACAAAGTGTTGTGGGGATGCAGGGTTAGATGAAGGGAAAGTTATACTCAGATAAACCCAACTATACATATTTTCAACTTAGCTACACCTAACTAACAGTCGATTGGGTACACCCAAGTTTCATAAATTCCTGTGGGTTAAATTTCGTCTTTTCACCTTCAAAATTAACATTTTTCATCAAAAAAAACTTAACATATGGGAATTTATGAAGCTTGGGTACGCCCAAGTTTCATATATTCATGCAGGTTAAATTTCGTCTTTTCACCTTCGAAATGAACATTTTTCATCAAAAAAAGTTAACATATGGGAATTATGAAACTTCAGTGTATTTGAAATGACCAACTCTTAATTGGGTGTAGGTAAGTGAAAAGTTGGGCGTAGCTAAGTGTAGTATTGGTATCCCATTTTTAATTGGGACGGGAGATCAAAAGAAACAAACTTTAGTAGTGTGAGCTCGGATAATGTTAAAGTCCGGTCCACTTAGAAGCTTAAACTGATAGATTTTAGTCTTATTATGGGACTCTATCAGTCATCCATATTCTAATTTTGAATTCTGAGTTATGAAATGCTTCTCTGCATAAATTTGCATCACTTCGATGCAGTTTTACGAATCTTGTATCAAATTTAACATTTATTGCACATTACTAACCTACTGTTGCATTTTATTTCATTGCAAGTGTTTATTGCAGGATAGTAAAAAAGTAGGTTTGTTAAACGGTAAAATAATTTGTATATGATATTTTTGTGGTCCACGTAAACATGATAGTAAATGTCATGAGCTTGAAAAAGAGACAATCCAAAAATCATTATGGTGAAATAGAAAAAGCTTCTTTTTTGTTTTAGAGTAATAAGCTTGGAATGGTAAACCATCCTTTCGCCAGATAATTTGACTGAAAAACTTGTCGTTGTTTGACTTATCACAGTATTATCTTTCCCCCTCCAATCAACACAAGTTTTATTCGAAGTCAGAGGTATCTCGCTATCTCAACTCATTACAGACGAGCTGTCCTAATACTGAAGAGAAAATTATTGTCACCAACAACCAATCTACAGAAAATGTTAGTGGACGCGCACCAATTTTTATGCTATTTTTCTTTCTTTTAATGCACTAGTTACCATTTAAACCCCAAGATTTAATGTATGTTTATTTTTATAATGTAGGTTGTAACGGAGAAGGCTACACCAGAAGGTTTACCTCCAGGATGGATCAAGGAATTTAAAGTATCCAAGAAGGGTGGTAAAATGAGGAGAAACACGGTATTTGATACATACTTTCTATGTATCTTCTTATTTGAACTGAGCGAGTTTTTGTCTTTATATGTGTCTGCAATATCCCCCAGATGCAGATATAGTTGCAAGCTCATTCCCTTTCTCCATTCAAATTTTGTTTTTGAGCCAGTTAAAAGCTGATGCATTAATTATTTGCTATATGATTTTCTTGCAGTACTACATTGATCCTGCTACTGGATATATATTCCACTCTATGAAGGATGCTTGTCGTTATATTGAAACGGGGGACCTCGGACGGCTTGCATCAAAGCCAGAAGACAAAGGAAATGATGATGTAGAGTTAGACGATGATAATGCCTCAGTAAGTTTGCTGATTCTCCTCCTGTTTTTATAATGAAAAGGTTTGTTTTGTAGATCAACCGATACAATTTCTTTACAATATATAGGGTGATGTTTCTTGTGAAATAATGGCAATGGAAATTTTGTGATCATGTAAAGTTACGAGGGCCAAGTTTTTTATTTTAAGATTTTTGTACCACTCAGATATGAGGTATTTGTTTTACTATGCGTTAGTTATCAACAATTGTATTATACACCAAGTTTCAACCTTACTACCAACACAAGCTGGGCCAAGTGATAAAGATCTCACATTCTCATGGATGAGGTCTTGAGTTCGAAACTCAAGGCCTCAATTATATGGAATTGGGCGATTTGCCGCTTGACCCAACTTATACTGGTGTCATTACTTGGTTATTGTATAGTCAGTCAACAAGAGCCAGGGCCTGCTTCTATTATAATTCTTCTTTTAAGTGGCATGAGAAATGAAATTAGAAACTTCATTCATGATACTATTTTAGAGATTCAAACTGATTTTTATGTTATTGGTCTTGAGAACCAATATTACTTGCTTCAATACTGCATCTTGTGGGAATCATGTCCCCGATGCCAGTTTAGAGTAGTCTTCATTTTTCTATATTAGTGGTATGCATTGGGTCTTATGCCCGAACCACCCAATTCTATTCGATTTACAATTCACGAATTAACAATGTGAATAATCCCATTCAACAGTTGAACAGTGACATAATTTATGTGTTTTCATTTATGCCTTTTCTCTTTTGTAGCCAGTAGCTGTAGGAAAGAAACAGAGAATAGCGGATGCGGGAGATCACAACAAGGAGCTGAGCTCAAAGTTGGAAGTGATGGAATTAAGCTGTGCAGACTGGCAAAAAAATAAGGATCCAGAAGAAATAGAGAAGCAAACTGATCTCCCTCAAATGGAATCTGTTTCATCGCCTGCAGTTGAAGCTGTTCCGGAGAAGGAACCTCTGGATAATAGTAGTAAGAAACGCCCTTGCCGCAAGCCCAAGGATAAAAGAATCTCAAACCTTCCTCGCCGGACTTCAAAACGACTTTCTGGTGTTGAAGTAAATCCAGGACTTCAAATTAAACCAAATGTTCGATCTAACCGAGTCACAGTCAGAGAATCAAAACTAACGACTCCTACCACTGCTACATTGTGCCATGAGCCATCCAGAAAGATTGATCAGCCAAAATCTAGGCTAGAAACAGAATCTACCTATGTCGCTTCCACAAGTAAACAGAATACCCCACCTGTGAACTTGTCTAGTCTGGGATTGGAAACAGAAGGTGAAGGTTTCGAGATGAAAATATGTTCCTCCATGTTGCCTCAAGGAGATGAAAAGTCGCAATTTTCATCACTCGGCCTGCCTTTTGATATCTTGAATGACCCGTGCATCGAATTTGCAATAAAAACACTCACAGAAACAGCCTTTGATGCCTCAGAAGCTATACAAGTCTTGGCAGGGTCAAAATGTAGCAAGAAGCTAGCTGTGGAGCAACAAGTCCCTCCCGACTTGCCTCAATCGAGCCCTGAAGCTGACAAGGCAGGACCACCACTGGACTTGCCTTGTAAGGATTTCTGGACAGACCCATGCATTGAGTTTGCGGTGAAAACTTTGACCGGTGCAATCCCACTTGAATATGACATGAACGTGCATGGTTCGAGTCAGCAACTCGGCTCATCACAAACCCAAGGTAACAACGAGCTGACTTTGTCCAGTGTTGATATCTATCAATCGGACTTTTCTACCCAATTTACTTGAATGCAGGCTTTGATGGTGCCTTCCATGGCGACTCAGACAGGAAGCAAATGAGTGCATTGCATTAACTTAGTAGGTACAACTTAGAAATGTTGTTGTAGTTCTAACAAACATATTATTATAAAGTTTTGTTGTATGGTTGATGTGAACATCAACCATTGTAGGCTGGTCACTTCAGATAGTGAGTGCATTGTTCCAAGTGTGCTACTATTTATGTGTCAATTTCAAGTTCTGCTTGTATGGGAAACAATTTTTTTTTATCAGCAGCTTGTATGGGAAACAATATTCTCTATTAGACAACCAATGCTTCCTTTCGTTCTTCTAAATACATTATTGTCCATGCACAACCAAATTCAAAAATACATTATGTGGAAGTCAAGAAAATACACACTAGTCCAATCAATGTGTGTAAACCTGTAATAGTTCATGTACACAAGTCACCGAAGCAAGGCAAAAACTAACGTACCACCACCAATTGGTTATAGTGTGTTCTAAGCAGAGGGAGAGCCGGTAACACTTGTACGGACCCTCAGCATCTCTGTTCTCTTGCTTCTCTCCATAACATCTACAAGCCACTCCACGCCTTTTTTAATGCCCGTCCTGCAATCATAGTTCAAAATGTCAATTTTAAATTTTTGTATGCTTATGACTCCATTTCAATACTGATGAGAGCAACTAGGTAAGCAATTGTAAATAGTGTACACCAAGTCACTGCTAAATCTGAGTTAAATTCATTGGTATGGTACCTTTCTCTTAACAAACTTATAGAGTGCAAAATCATAAAAAGGAAAAAGAAGATTGATGAACTCATCTTTACTCACCCATCATATCCTGAAACAGCTTCAAACATATAAACCCGTTCGTCCAATTTTTTAAGATCAAGATATTGAGCAACCTCTTCAGCGGATGCAGCATCACCAACATCCTGCCAGAGGGCATAATGCGTCAATATGCGACCAAGCATCAACCGAAACACTAAAGGGTCATTCCAACTCATTGCTTTGGAAATGAATTCACTACCCATAATCTAACCTGCTTGTTTGCCAATATCAAAAGAGGGGCTCCTTGCAAATCCTCGTGTCGAAGTACTTTTTCTGATGAAAAATATGAAGGTATTAGAAGAGTATGGTCTCATTTAATAAACCCAAAGCTGAAGTTATTTCATAGACGCAACATGTGATTCAGAAAATTTAAGGATTACCAAGTGCACATTTTGCGTCTTCAAAACGTGCTGGACTAGCAGCATCAATTACATATATCACTGCATGTGCCTCTTCATAATATTTCTCCCATATTGAGCGGAGACCAGGCTGTCACAAGAAAGAACTACAAAAATTATTAAACCCGGCTCACTACCAGTAAATATTAACACCGTCTTCAATAGAAAGCTTGATGAATTGCTATGCATGGATAAGGTCTTATAAGTAATGTCAAATGTGCAAGTAAGAGATTATAGTTCTTTTCCTTGTACGGTATCAATACGGGATTAATACTTAACACCGGTAACATTTTTTAGTTACCATTCACTAATCTCAACTTATTTTAAGTTGAACTATCAGTTAAATTAGATGAGAATGACACTCTCTTTCACGTGTTGTGTTGGTCACATGTCCGGTAATTTCCCTAATTTACTACTTTACCCCTCAGCTTTACTTTTCCTATTTTTAATGAAAGTAAATGAAAGAGTGCTGATCGGAATCTGTGTGTGTGTGTGTGTGTGTGTGTGTGTGTGAGGGAGAATAGAGTGGTAACTTCAGCGGGAGAAGAGCAACAGAGTCAAGAATGCCAGTTTTTTGTGAGCCGATTGACTGTTATTGTTGAGTGCCAAACATATGCATAATGCAATTATCATGAGTAAAATGCAAAAATATAGTTTCTAGAGATGCTCAAATGAAGTTATTTATTGTTTCTCAACATTTCATAACATTCATATGCTAATCAATAAAATCAACTTGGTTATTGTGAACCATCTTACAATTGCAGTTCAGCAATATATTACTAAGTAAATTTTAGAAATTTCTCAAAAACTAATACTTCTAAATAATAGAAAAACGTCAGCCATGGGGATCATATCATTTTGTAACACTTATTTCCGTGGTTTTTACTTGCCTGTCCTCCGAGGTCCCAGAACACAAGTTTTGAATTTGAAGCTTCGATTCGTCCAATATTGAGTCCCACGGTTGGAACAATTCGATCAGGAGGAAGGCCTTCCAAGTTTGAATACAACGACTTCAATTTCTCTAGCAATGTCTACATTTCAAAAGAGAGGAAAATACTTACCAGTTAAACATAAAGATAATTAACTATAACAAAAAAAACCGAAGTACTAAAGTTGGACCAAGAATTTTGAAAATTATGTATCTAAATTTGTTGGTAAGAAGAAGAGCTAACTCATTACTGTTTTCCCAGCTTTGTCAATTCCAAGAATGAGCACATGAAACTCCGTCTTACTCAACATATACTTCCAGAGTCCATAAAATAACGAAAACATCTCCGCCTGCTTTATATTCTTCAGTAATATTTGCTTTTTTCAACATTCAAAGGCTAAACAAAGCAACTTTATAGTGTCTATCTAGATCATTTTTGTGCTCAACATTTGATTGACCTGTACAAAGAATACAAAAGGATAGTATCACAATATAAGCAGAACACGTGTAAGGAGAAGAGAAAACACAATCATAAACGTTAAATCACAATCTTCAACACTATCCAGATCTTTCTGTTTCGATCCCTTCAATTTAGCTTTATATCATAAATGTTGTATCCTTCAAACTCATTCATGGCAACACACTCCAATACATATTATTGAAGTCCACAATGTACAATACATTAGGAGATTTCATGAACTGATCTAATTCAAAATATTTTAAGTGCTGTCAACACACAGAAGTTGTTCGTGATTCAAACAATCGCAGAGGACCTAAATTTTACCACTGAAAACATTTCAAAGTAGAAGAAATAACTTTATAGTGTGCACAGAATCAAAGGGTCAAGTAGAAGAAATTACTCGGGAATAATAAATATGGTGAATCAAGAAAATTATAGAACCTCGAAGAAAGACCATCTGAACCTCTTCCCTGTCTTACTTTTTCTGGCAGCAAATATAAATTTGCTAAGCATTCCACTTTGACAGGAAGGAGCAAATTTCGAGATTAATTTTCTATACAGTGACGCAAAAAAGGCCGATTTGCTCCCACATGATTTTCAATTCTATATCACAAAACCATTTATTCAACAATACCATTATAAATAAGAATGCATTGGTTCCATGAAGCAGGAATCATACACAATGAAAAGTTAAAAATAAATTGCATACTAATTCACATCAAGAATCTAGAAGACAACAACAACAAAATATTCTTCCGATCCATCTCATCACAATAACGTGAAAGAAAATTGACCCACCAGCAAAATTAACAATTACATCCAAAATTGGGAGAGACCCAGTTGAATTTAGCATCGAAAACTAAAACCCACAGCCCAACAGGCACAGATCAAGGACACAGATCCATTACAAGTGGTTTCTAGCTATATATCCGAGTGAAATTCAAAAGGGTGGATCGATGGGCAAAGAAGAAAATGGACCTGAAGCTGAAAATCAACACACCAGTTCAGATTCGACCGCTCATAGGCATGGCATGGCGCTTCCGAATTCAACTTTTGCTTGACCTGTGAAAATGGCGAGAGCTTTTCACTGACGGCACTCTCTTTCTCGTCCAATTGCTTCAGATTTGCATTATGTAAGCCAATTCCTTTCTTTTAGTGTGCATTTACATTATTACCCTTCTACTATCGTAGCCGCACTGACTAAGATGGGCTTCTCGTAATTAAAGAACAATGTGTGGGGGTAATCTGGGAAACCATGAAAAGAGAAACTGGGAGCCTAAAACGTTTATTAGAGTTCGAAGAATTTTATGCAACAAAAAGAAAAGAGACAATATAATCCAATCAAGGTACAATTTTCTCTCATTTTCTCTATATATCTCTTAAATTTTCAGTGTCGATTTTTGTTCGATTTTTCCAGGAAATTTAATCTGTAATTGGTAGAAAGGGTCTTGGTTTTGGTTTCAATTCTCCTGTTTTCTTACCTGACCCGAGATTTGATAGAACTTGTTGTCGTATTTGAGGTTTTAGTTTCAATTTTTGTAGATCCGTTGATGAAATGAGCCTTTTGTTTTCATAAATTTTGGATTGCTTTGTCTCATCATGTTAATTAGCACGGATTTAGGGTTTGTTCGTTTTCTGAGCGGGTAATTATGACGAGGAGACATATTGATTTGTTATGTTCTTAATTTTTTGAAGAATACACTGGTGAAAGTAGTTTATAGATTTCAGATTAATGATTTTCTTTTTGTTTCATTGTGTTTCAAGCTCTTTTTTGCAATTATGCATACCGATTGAGTGATGTTTTAGATGTAATTTCCTAGCCTTGCAATTGGGTTTTAGTTTTAATGTAAAAGGAATCACAAATGAAGAGTCAATTAGCTATTTTTCATTAATAATCAAGTAATAACTTGTTTAGCTATTTGTCAACGCAAGAAAGGGTCGTCGCCGAGCTCATCGCCGTCCCCGTCGCGATTTAAAAAGACCAATATGTCCTTCAACTCTAAAGTTAGCATATTATTCAAGTAGGATAAAAATGACTTTTCACAGTTATCCCAATAATTATATAGATTGGAAATAATTATATCCGGGGGCATTTTGGGTATTAGAAAAAATATTAACAGTATTGCTGTTAGATTTAACAGAATTTAGACTTAAGTGTTAACGTTTTAAACTTAAGGGACTGAGAACAAAAAAATCAAATTTGGGGTACCAATCCTAGAGTGAGGTTTCGGCGGGTGTACTAATATGTAATTAACCCTTTAAAGTTCTCCATATTCATTTTCGTATGATGTTTAAATGAATATGAAGTTTCTTGAAGAGTTGTAACTTGTAAATTATAGCTGAGTAAATTATAGCTGACCACAATTAGTTGGATGCTTAACCATTTTATCTTTGGGGTTAGCAAAGGTAGAGCACACAATTACTCAACGAAGTTACGGAGAACTTGTTTTGGAAACTAAAGTTTTCTCATTGGGAAGGAATGGGTCCATAAATATACCACCCATTATTTTGCTGGCATGTAGACCTTTGTGTTACCTTCAGCTTTGTCGATCTCATTGAAAAAGATGACTGGAAAACAAAGCAGTGGCGTAAAGCATATTTCATATTGCAAGAATTGTACTTTGAGATTGTTACATTATGAAAGTAGATGTTACGTAATAAAAATAGATATTAGACACAATCATTGGACTGAAGGTAACATTGATATGACTTTATTACTCTTAAGAAAATGGTTGGACTTCAGCTGAATTGCAATACTAAAACTGAGAGGAGTAAAAGTTAAAATTTACAAGCATTTTGGAATATGAATAAAAATATATATGGCTATGCTTACATCAGTTGATGATTTGTGCCTTTGAATCTGATCGTAGAGTTGAGTTAGGATTGTTGAATTTTTCATACAGTAGATGAGCTTGAAATTGTGCTGTTTAAGTCATCGAGCATTTTATCAACTGCTTCTGCGATTCTGCCATCAGGAATCTTCTTTTCTATTTCTAATTAGGCCTGTCAGTGTGTTTGTTACTATTGGTATTATTTTCTTCCACCTTATTCCTTTTGTTTCTTTATTGTAGATTTTATAGGAGTCAATATCTTATTTATTTTAGTTTGAGGCACTATGAAATTTTATTTCAGAAGTTACTTGACACCAAATGACATGCTTTAATTGGATAATGTTTGGTACTTGATGCTTATTCATGTTAGGGTACATTTGATTTATAATCACAAAGAGTGGAAGACTGATTATAGGGCTGTAGAATTAGAATTGGTGTGGGTCGGTTGAAGTGGAAGAGTGATTTAAGAGTCTCTTTGTAATAAAATAATCTATCTAAAGATGAAGGAAGGGTATTCTAGATATGCTACACGTCCAACTATGCTGTATTTCAATAATGTCGAGCTCCAAAACCATGAGATTGGGATAGCAAAGATAAGAATGTATAGGAATCAGTGTCTATATGGTAACACAAAGGATAACACAATCATGAAGCAGGCTATCAAAGAACAGTTTAGTTAGTTTTAGTTGACTATAATAAGGGAAAACTGGGTAAGGGGGTTTGGTTGAACTGTAGAAAGATCCAATGAGTTTTGCTAAACGGTTGTAACAGACCTCAAATCTGTTTGCTGAATGGGTTGGTTGTTGTTGTTTATTAGCCACTGTTATGTGCTATTTGTTCTTATTCAGACCATCTACATGCCTCAAACACGAATATTTTCTCACTCTCCTCATTTTCTTTTTCTGGATGGACAAACATATCAATAAGCTATTGCAAACATTTTAAGAAGAAACTCTACCTCTTGCATTTGCATTCATGAACTTAACATGCGGCTTTTAAATTTATTTCAGTAAAGACAGCAATTGAAAGCGGCCTAGTGTGTTTTCACAATTCAAGGAGAGCAGCAGACCAGTAAAATGAAGTACGTCATTCAATTTCGTTTTAACTATTCTGCAACAGTATTCTTTTTGAGTTAGTATTTGTTCCATGAGTCTATTAACAAGTAGGAGCACCAAGCACATGGGGACATAGTTGGCCTGTGGAGCACTGACTCCATCAATCAATGCTTGACTTTCCCTTCACCTTCTTAAATTTTTATGCTTAGTTGCTATAGGATCCAAACTAGGTATATTTGGGTATCTGCCTTAGCCAAGTTAGATGGTGTGTATCTGATAAGATGTATTCCAAAGTCGTTGCCTAGCTTGTTCTTCTGCATTGCATGTTTTCCTTTTTCTACCTTCTTTGTGCCTCATGTTCCTTTATTAACACTCTATAGCATTGGGATTATGAATATGTGCTCAGGTCATCTTTAATTTATTACGAATATTTTGGAGTGTTTTATTTTTGTGAAATGTTCATTGGTAATTATATTTGGTGATGTTTGAAGTTTACAGAAAAAAAAAACTAATTTTAGATTTCTGTAGGGAAAGCAGGGGGCGTGTTACATGGGACGAGGCTAATCTGGGGGATATTGAAGCAAACAAACCAGTGAGGCAGAAAATCACCGAACCCAAGACACCTTATCATCCCATGGTTGATGAGGATGGTATGCTGAATATGTTTTGTTGACTTAGTTTGATAAAGCTATATGTTTTTTTTGTATGTATGTCATGGTTTTGACGTGCCAATTGTAGCTAAACTCTTTTGGCCCACCCAGACATTTTCTCCCTTGTCATTCACTATCTTCTAGAATTAATTATTTAAAATTAAAATACAATATTGTAAGATACGTTTGACAATCGTACTAAGATTAAAGTGGGTCGATGTAAATCAGATGCACATTGTCATCCCTGTAGGTTCACTTTATAAACTTATTATTGCACAATCTACTGAAATACGGGTTGAAGTTATAGAATTTGGGAGTAACTGTAGATGACTACCTTATAGACTATAGTATTGCCCACAAACACGTATGCTCATTAAAGAAATTTCCACGACACTTAGAAACATGATCGGAAGTTCTTTTTGCATTGTTTAGTGCTCAGACCAAATATTACTTGCCAATGCCTACTTTTGTTTCAAGAAAGTGGTGCCTAATCACAATGAATGTCAGCTGAATTAGTTCATCGTTGTAGGATCCTTTTCTCCTAGTCATGGTCGGGGATCCTTCTTCGATGACTGTATTGATGATACACTGCATGCGGAGGCTATAAGGAGTGCGCTGAATGGCGTGCCTTCATCGAGCAGCATAAATTCCCAGGGATCTGGATCTGCTTCTGGTGGTTGGACAACATCTGATGACGAGGCAGACCCTATGGAAGAAGATGGTGAAGGTTCTTAAACTTACTCACATATTTCATTTTTCCTCTGATATTAGTTTTTTTATATCAGCTAAAGAGATTTTATTGCACTTAGAAAAACAATACAAAAGGTAGAAAAAGTTAAACTAACTAATACCTACCCGAAACATCCAAGAAAAAACCAGAATTATCATTCTTCACAAATTTGATGTTAATTGTCAACGATCCTATATAGCGCTGATTTTTGTCAATGCAAAGTGAGGCTTTCTCAGAAGCCCACTTACGAAGATGTGTTAGTCTGTCATATAATATATATTAACCTTTTCCAGGTTTCAAGTTGTGTTCTGTTCAGTATATGATATTCAAATTTTCATTATTGTAGAAGTCTAGCTGTGATTAACTCTCAGCTGATGTTCCTTATGAAGAAATGAGTTGGGCATCACGAACTGTTTTAGTAACATCTAGTAGTTAATTTCTTCATGAAAACTTGTGTAAGCATTCATTTGCCTGATGTTTTAACCTTTATGAGTTGGATATGATCAGATTCTGGAAAAAGTAAGAGCAAGAAGTTCAAGGAACACAGGCGCGCTCACTATGACGAGTTCCGGAAGGTCAAAGAACTAGAGCGAAACGGCTCATTTGCTGATGACGAGGACGAGGACTCCGAGGTGGAGAAGAAAGGTAAAAAGAGTTCCTCTTCATCGTCATCAAAGGGTACTGGCACCAAACCGACGCCTCAACAGTCATCTTCGTCTCCAGCTAATGGAGTGTAAGTGTGTAACAGAGATTTAAGCAATCTCAGTTGACGAACAGTGAATTGTCTTGTTTTGATTTGATTTTGGGACGAACACAAACTTGATAGCACTTGTTTCATTTCATTTTGTGTTTCAAAACTCGCTTGCTTGTGATGTGATCCACATTTTGCACTTGTAAATAATTTTGCACTTATGTTCCCAGCTTGCTTATTTAACAGTTTACTTGTGGGTTATCCCAAATTGAATGACAATTGAGGGTAAGAGCGGTTCCAGAACCAGATTGGACCGGAAAGAACCGGTCCAGACCTGATTATTTGGTTCCCCACTTATTTGAACCATACTCCGACCTGCAATGTGGGAAAACAGTTCACTTCTGACTGCGGTTCTATAGTTACGATCTTGACTTCTTGGTCTTACTCAGCTAGAACTAGTTGGTATTTGATTTTTAGTCGTGGCTCAATTTATAAGTCAAATCAGACGAATATGCGCTCGATTTATTAAACACCGACGAAAATAGAATATTAACATATTTAAAATAAAATTACATCAAACCTTATCTCACCCATAAAACCCACCCCACTCTTTTAATGAGATCAAACCTTCGATCTTATCACAAATATTTTGATTCTCAACCGCTAGCCGCTAGTTGTCTCTTTGAAGACATTAACATTTGATTATTACAACATGGTCGAAATATAAATTTGTAAATAAAATATAAAAAAACATGTAAGTGGACGAGAGGTAGACATGTGGCAACGTGAACCGGTCCAGCTCTTACCGTTTAACCAACCATTCTGAGTTTTGAAAACTAAAACCTAACGGGAACTGAATGATTTCTCTCAAATTCAAAATCAAAATTAAACTATCAATTAGAGTTTCGATTCTCTGGATCCGGGACCAGTTTCAAAACACCAACCCTAGTCAAGGGTATTTTAGTCATTTTGACCGGAGAAGGGAGGATATATAGGACACAACAGATAAGAAACGAGATATGATACACACAACAATGGCGAGTCCGAGTCCAAGTGAATCAAGCCAGTCAAGCCTCGCCTCCCAAATATGCTCCCAAATATCCTCCGTCTTCTCCAGCCCCGCCGGGCCCCAACCTCCCCCCCTCGACCTCGCCGTCGCCGAGATCTCCTCCGCCGCCGCCTCCGGCGGGCGGATCTTCCTCTACGGCGTCGGGCGGGAG
>JAYMTP010000881.1:0-28234 GCA_036897365.1 Geranium brycei | reverse complement strand
TGGTATGATTAAATCTAGAATTGCATAGATCCAGTGACCGGAAATGGAGTTATGTAATTTTGTTTTCCGCTGCGTGTAATTGATTGGATCCTTCATTTTTGGACTTCGGTGAGAAAGTCGTATACATCAGATACATATCATAACGTATTGAAGAGGTAAGTGAAAATCGGGTATATTAGGAGGGAGTTAGGTGACATTCTCCCAAATCAAAATCCAGAGATCACGAAAATGGAGAAGCTGATATTGTTCGGCGACGATCTGGTGATGTTTCTGAGGGACGATTGTGACGCATCCAACTTGACGCAGTGCCTGGAACAGTTCGATTCCATCGAGTCCTCTTCTGTTTCCGATTTCAACAATGTCCAGAGCTCGATTCGAGGTCCCGTTTTTTTTGTCCCGATATTACTCTTTAATCGTTAATTTATGGTAATTATGAGGTCGAGATTGTTGAATTGAAATGAGGATTTGGTGATTGGGATGTGATTTGGTAGATGCGGTCATGCAGATGTTATTGTTTATGGAACTGGAACTGGAACTGATTTGTTGTGTTACTTGTTTGAAGATGCTATTGGGTTTTGAATCTGTGTTGTTCAGCTTTAGATTTGGAGGAAACTTTTATTTTCTCTCAAATTTGGATGAAACATGTGTTTTGGGAAGTGAATGTGTATTGCTCATATCATGAGACTTGTTTATTTGCTTCAAGACTTTGTTCTTGCATAAATAATTTGAAATGCCATATCTAAGTGAGGTTCGTATCTGTGTTAGCTAGGAGAGCTTATTGTTCCCACCTATTGATAATGCTTTGATGTGGTGTTGAAATGGTTCCGAGTTACTGTCATCTTATTTTCGATGAAGTAGTAGCAAAAAATAAACTCAACCTCATAGTCCACTTGTGATGATGTGTCAATGCTTCAATTTCCCTCACTGTTTGTTGATTCGGAATATGGATGATTTGTATATCGATCTCTTGAATGAAACAGATTATCAGAAACAGGTAGATGAGTGCAAGCAGAAAGTGGAGGAGGCAAAATCGGAAGTTTCTGACAATGCAGCACCTGAGCTTCTTCAGAAAGAAGTGGAAGATTTGCTTGAAAAAGAAAGATTGTTGAAGGAGGAACTTAGATACGTTATATATAACTATTGCTTGATTTATCAGATTCCCAATCCATGGATTCCGTGTAAATGACATTGATTAGAGATTTTTCTTCTTCTTATGTTCGTCAACACAGTTATAGACAATGAGATTGGTGATCTAGATCGGCAAAGGGTTTCTGTGGAAGAAGGAAGGAAAAATCTGAAGAAGATTCAGCAAGACAAGCTGAGGGAACAGTAAGTACTTCTTTGAATCTTAAGTAAATTTAACGGATTTTGTGTTCTAAGATATAAGCTAAAAATTCATTTTATAATCGCATCATTTGGTCTCTAGACCTTTCATAACTTGAACATCCAATTTTTTCAAGTAGTTGATGACTCCTAATACAATTATGCAACAAAGTTTGCAGTCAATTGGAATTTCCAAGTTCATATAGGGGACTCTTTGTGGCACTCAACAGATAATGCATGTTATGAATAAGATTTGTGGTTTTGACGTTCTCTAAATGGGATTGACAAATTAACTTATAAACTAACGTTCATTTTCCTTTGTCTTGCAGGAATATGATTTCAATGTATGCCTCGGTTACAAATATCATCCCAAACTTGAATAACCAATGCATAGTCTCGGGTCGTATCCTTATGTTTTGAGATTTAGTTCATTATTCATCGTTATCTAGTGCCGTTTCAACTTGTTTCTCCTTAAACTCGATCAATTGCAGATCTCGTTGATAGGGATAAAAAGGTGGTTGAGAAGTTTGATTTCAACCGAACAGAAACGACTGAACTTGATAAGTGTAACAACATTTGGAAGATGATGAATTCAAGATAGATCTTGGGTAAATGTCTTCCTTGCATAAACTATCCCTCGGGATGATCCTCCCATGATCTTTGGCCTTGATTCTACAATTTCTTGTAACACGAACAAAGTTTAGCTCTTCATCTACGCTATTATTTATGTATACTGTTAGAATTTATAAACTGCTCAAATCTTTATTTATGGTAGTATCAGATCACATGATTCAAACTATTCAGTCAGGGTCGCGCCTGCTCTGGTGCAGGAACATGTTTCTCTGCTGCTGCTATCGCTGTCGAGTTTCTCACCTTCTGCTTGAGAATCTCTATGCAAGCATCATGTACGTCACTTCCTTGGTAAGCATCGCAGATGTATTCCATAAAATTTCTGTAATCCTGCATCACTCAGTCAAACCAGAACATGTCACTATAGGAATCACATATGGTCCAATAACTTATACGATTGATTCGTCGAGCACTCACATCTTCTAACGGATGATCATTCACAACCACCCATGGCACAAATGTGTGAGGTGGGTCCAGATTAGCAGTCTCATCTGCATATTCCTCTTCAATCTGCATCATCATTCCCAACATGTTATGAGCTCAGTGTCAGTAATCTTGTTGCTTTGTTAGATAGACAACTATAATTGTGTTTATGGCAGTGTTCTAAAAGTCGCTAGTTGCTAGTCGGGCGGATAGGGTTTTGGGGAATTAATCTTGAAATTTCTCAGATTTATATTTTTAAAGTTTTCTAATTCTTAATATCTATATGTATATATACCATTAAAATAATGATGATAATAACTACAAAATATTTAAGATATATGATCATAAATATTGTAATATTCATTACATTTATATGCTTAAAAATAATCAATAAAAGTACCAATTAGCTAAATTATTTTAATTTTAGGCATTTTTTTGAAACTGAAACTATTTTTTTTTGCCTAAACCCGCCTAGATCCTCTCTACTGACTTAAACTGCCCAGTTATATGAAATCAGGTATAGGCTCTAAGAATCTCCGCCTAGGCTGAATTTTATAACACTGGATTATGGAGATTAGAGTTGGTACTGTCATTTTTCTCGAACCAGACATATGATAGGTAGTTGTGACCAACTAACCTCTTCTCCATGACCTGATTTGTAGCAATCCATAGGGTTTTTCTCTTCAGCCAACCCTGTTGCGAAACAATCTGTCCACTTGCTGCTCTCTCCCTCTAACGCCATATTCTCCACACAGTGGATAAAACCGAACTGTTGTTCCTGCATTTTACAAGATCACCATATAAGCTCTTGCCAGAACTAACCCGAAACAACCATTTTATCCATGAACTTAATTGGCCTTACCACTTCAGGATAGAGAGAGATTGTGCATGCTTCAATCTTGTTTAGGACACACTCTTCTTCACCATGCTGCACAACACTAAGCTTTCAAATAAAAAGTACGAAAACATGACAAATTGACAATGCTATAGCCTATAAATTATTCAATGTTCTGAATATCGGTTCAGGCTGGGATTTTCAGGACACTTGCCCCGATTTCATGTAATTGGGCAGTTCAAGTCGTGGATTGAGGCGATTTTTTTTCATTAAAATTATAATTTTAAAAAGTAAAAAGAATTAAAAACCTGAAACTAAAGTGAAATGTGTATAGTAATTGGTAGCATAATTATTATTTTAAGAGTCTGAATGTTGTGAATATTAAAATATTTATGTTTTATACATATTATATATTTATTATTATTTTCATATAGTATACTTCATATAAATCTGATTAATCCTCATAGTGCCCGCCTAGTGCCTATCTTTAAATAATCGTATCGATTTAGTTATCGTAGTCAGTGTGAATGATACCATCTCCACATATTTACCTGACAGACGACAGATCCATCTGAGTTGATCAAGGCGTTGCCCCAAGGAATCATCCTGAGGTCGACGATGTCGATGAGACCCGTATCGAACAGCTTCACCAGATCGTTCACTATGAATCTCGCACAGAAAGGACACAAAGTCTCGTAGTAGATTGATAGAGTGACTCTATCTTCGTCATTTGCAGCAAGAGATGGTGAAGTTGCAGAAGAGAACAACAGAACAAGAAAGAGACAGAGAATTTGGTTACAACCCATTTTTTGAGTCCAGATTTGGATATGTGGTGTGTGCAATACATATGTGAAGAGTCAAGCTCAGGACATTGGGTTGTCTTGAGAAAACAGGTTTGTGTCAAGAAGAGTTGTGCACACAAAGGCTTAATGAGTTCATGAGGAACGCATGATGATCCAAAGATGATTTGTAGTTTTGATTTACCCAAAAATGGAGTTGTTGATTACCTGTATATGGACTATGGTATTGAGTATCATTTACCTTTTGCTATGAAAATGTATTTATTAGATCATAGAATCGTGAAATGGTGTCAGCTAAGGATCTTCACTTACAAAAGTTTGATGTGAGATTAAATTACTATTTTGTGATGTTTAGAAATAATACATTTCGTGTATAATGTTAATTTGTTAGTACAGAAAGTGCCATAAAATGGACTCGACAAAATTCGATATCCCTAATTTGAACATGCAGAGTCGGGATCACCAAACATGCACATACCTAATGTGTTGCTCGGATTGGAACAATTTATAATAATTTAATGAAATTTTTAGACATTTTTACAGAGAAGCAAAATATCTTCAACTTAACGGGCACCCAATATCTCTGAATTGATTTAAACTCTACGAAATCTAATGTCCTTAACTAGATCAAGATAGAATCGATGTCACAAAAACCCACATGTATATGCAACATTGCTCACGTTGAAATGGTTTATTATCGCTGCATATTAGTCGATATTTTTTTTATAAATTTAATCAATGTAACATCTAATTTTCTTATTTCTCATTCTCAATATTTCTAATTTGTTAGGAAGTAGAGTTTGCAATCACAAAACTAGAACGGTGCCCACCACATTGACCTCCATGTGTAAGGTTCAACAAAATTTTGCATTGAATTTTTTTGATTGAAATACATTATTATGATACTATTAGATTAAAATAACTTAAAATATGTCAAAAGAAAATATTTTAAAAAATGAGTACAATTGGGCCTGTATAAGGCCCAAAAAAACCTGTGTAGCCGCCCATGGGCCTGTATTTCGAACCCGGCCCATTAGATTAGATAAAACCCTATGCGATCTGTATAGTATATAATGTGTATGGCTAGGGTTTGGTTTGCTCCGACCTCTCTCTCTCAAGCTCGCAGCGGCTTGGCTTCAACACGGAGCTTTCTCTGAAGAAAGACAGTAAAAACACAGCAACATGGTCAGTTCCTCGTTCAATCTTCGCAGCTTCATTGATTTGAATCATCTGTGATTTGGCTCTGCGTCTCTCTGTTTCGATTTGTGTTGTTTCGGTGTTAATGAATTGGGGATTTGATGTTTGGTTGATGGGTTTGATTGATTTTGCATGAACTAGGGTTCTTGAGCTTCATTTGAGTAGGATGTGATGAGATTGAAATCTCTGGTTTTGATCTTGGGAGCTGAATTGGCCATTAATGGTTTGTTGTTGGGACTCAGATGTTGGATCTCACTGTTTGTGTTGAAAACAAGTTTAAATTAGAAGAAATGTTTGGTTTTGTAGCTTTTAGATGAGATACTGTTTAAGATCTGGTTTTGGTTGCTCATATTTGTTTAGTCTTTCAATAGAAATTGCATTTTTAAAAGATTTAGGTGAAATGCATTGTGTAAGGTAGTTGCCATAATTATTATATGGTGTATATGTATTTATATGACATGTAGTGATGTACGAAACTTGGGAAAATTATTTTTCCGAGTGATTTCTAGTTTATTTGCAATAGTTTATGATTACTATGTTTTTTCCCATCCTATCAGTTTTTCTATTGTTTGACATCATTGTCAATTTTTCTGGTTGATCACAGGCAAGAGGGTTGAAGAAGCACTTGAAGAGGCTCAATGCCCCGAAACATTGGATGCTTGACAAGCTTGGCGGTGCATTTGTATGTTTATAACATATCCACCGTCTTCCCTCTTATAATTTGCTGCGCATTATGTTTTTTTCTCACAATGTGTATTATCTTAATTTTCTAACTTTCTTCTGTACAGGCCCCTAAGCCGTCGTCTGGTCCTCACAAGTCGAGGGAATGCTTGCCATTGATCCTCATTCTCCGTAACAGGCTGAAGTATGCTCTCACCTACCGTGAGGTTATTGCTATCTTGATGCAGCGACATGTTCTGGTCGATGCTAAGGTCAGGACCGACAAGACATATCCTGCTGGCTTTATGGGTATGCGCTCTTCATCCATATTTTTTTTTATCTGATTACAGCTTTCTGGTTCATTTTTGATGGATTTCCTAATTTTAGTCTATCTTTGTTGTTAGATGTTGTCTCAATCCCGAAGACAAATGAGAACTTTCGCCTTCTCTATGACACCAAGGGTCGGTTCCGTCTCCACTCCATCAGAGATGAAGAGTCTAAGGTCAGTGAAATGTAAAGGTTTTTTTTTTATCTCATTTAGCTATCACACAGTCGATGTAGTGAAGTCTAAGGTTTAACGAGCCACCCTAGCCCTATTCGGTTTGAGATTGTTTTAATCAAGTTTGAGCTGAATTTGAGCCAGATGTTTTGCTTGTTAATAACAAGATGTACTTGAGACCAACCTATCAATGCTCTAAAGGCTTGCGAGACGTCTTATTTAATATTAAATTAGTCTTGAAATTTTATTTAATTTAACTAGAATATAATTTTGAACATTTAGTGAATGTATAATGAATCTACATCTAGTTTTTTGTCTCATTTAGCTGTCATGCTGTTGATTACGTGCTGTTTTTTTTTCTAATATCAATTTTGCCAATGGATTTACTATAAATATCAATTTATGTAGTATAATTAACATATTATTTTTAACTTGCAATAAATATATAATGAGAACTACATGAGTTTTTTGTCTGATTTAGTTGTCACACTGTTGATTATGTCCTTTTTTATCAATGTCACTTCATTCAATTGTCTTTCATTTTACAGTTCAAGCTGTGCAAGGTCCGCAACGTCCAGTTCGGCCAGAAGGGTATCCCTTATATAAACACATATGATGGCCGCACCATCCGCTACCCTGACCCCCTCATCAAGGCCAACGACACCATCAAGCTTGACCTGGAGACTAACAAGATTGTCGACTTCATCAAGTTCGATGTTGGCAATGTTGTCATGGTCACCGGTGGGCGCAATAGAGGCCGTGTTGGGATCCTGAAGAACAGGGAGAAGCATAAGGGTAGCTTTGAGACTGTCCACATCCAGGACTCCACCGGTCACGAGTTTGCGACCCGTCTGGCCAATGTCTTCACCCTGGGAAAGGGGGCTAAGCCATGGGTGTCTCTCCCTAAAGGTAAGGGTATTAAGTTGTCTATTATCGAGGAAGCGAGGAAGAGGATGGCTGCTCAAGCTGCTGCCTGATTTGCTTTTTTGCTTTGAACTGGTTTTTGTGTCATGGATTGTTCTTGAGACTTTTATATATGCAGTTATATGTCTTGTTTAGGGATTTATGTCAGACAATTGCTGTTTTCATGCTCAGATTACAATTTTGAGATCTTATGGGATTTTTGGTTAATAGTTAGTTTTGATTGCAGTATTTATTATTATATTTTTTGAATCAAATTGGAGCAACAAAATTAGCTGTAGAACACATACAAGTGTATGAATTTCTAGTGTTGTGCATGTTTGTGTTTTAGCATTGGTGTAGATTTTAGAAATTGAATTGTTCAATTTGGTTTGGTAAATTATTTTTGAAAACTGTCTTGAATTTTTATGTGGTTTATAGCTATTTGAGAAAATGAGTTTTTCAAAATGACTACTTAAATGAAAAAGTAAATTGAAAGTGATGTGTTCAATTGATTTATATTAATTTTCAATTAGTGTCTAAAGATGTGGACATATCAGATTGAGTTGTTAGGCAAGATATCAATTCAATTAATTTCTGATTAATTTTTAATTAGTGTATTTTCATTTTGCATTATTTAAAAAAATAGTTGCTAAACCAAAATTGGTACATTGATAGAAATGGAACCAAAAATAAGGAGATAGATAAGAATTGCAAAAGATGCATAATACACTAATAGCTTTTGTAACTTTCCCTTGATGATATTGCCAATGCAAAGATTGGAATTAACAACTTCAATGAGAAGTTTATGATATTTTACTTTAATATTTAAATTATTCATATGATTTGGCCCAAATGATTTACAACTAAATTAACTCAAACAATTGAATTGATTAATTATGGTTCAATTTAGCTTACTACAACTTTGTTATTCCATCAGAAGATTTATTATTGGTAGCACATAATAATGGCTTACACTTCACTGAGTACTGTTCTTACATATTCTCTACACATCCTAAAATAAACCTTAAAACCAACCACATTACACAAACCAATAGAATTACAGAGACTGCCACAACCCCCAATCTTCATCAGCAAAAGGGCTGAATTTTTTCTCCTCAAACTGCATCATCCTCAAGAAGCATCTGGTCAAAGTGCCACACACCTATACACACAAAAACTAGAGTTAAAACCCAAGAAAAACATAAACATGGAAGAGTTGACTTTTTTTCTATGTTTATGTTCCATACCATGTCCTTTTCCGACCATCCTCAGCTGAGCAACATATTCTGCTATCTTCTTGATGGCCTCGACCTGCTCGGTTAAGAACTCGCTCTCAACGAAGTCTGCGAGTTGTGGGTCTTTGTTTTTGTCAGCAACCTGTTCGGTAATTGAGCGTGTCAAGTATTGAACTCAAATAAGGTCTTTGATATTCGAATAAGACTCGAAACAAATCAAGAAGTTACTCTGTGCAAGTGAAGGAGTTTCTCGTTTGTTAGCTTCTCCAAAGATAGTGCTAGCTCCATAGCTGAATCAAATAATCAAGAGTGACTCAATGAGTACTCGAAACAGTGTTTGAAACATAAAGATCCAAACATGAGACGTGAGTAACAAGGTACGAGGAGACCGTTACCATATAATGCATCTCCTTTCTCTGCATGTTCGAACTCTGATGGAGGCATCACTATGGAGAATAGTTTCACTTTCCCTCCACGTATGTTCTAAACACAAAACAAAACATTAAGATTCCTGTCTTTTTTAATTCTCGTCAGCCAGAATTTAATAGCAACATCATTGATATATGGATCGAGATTGGAACCATCCGTCTTATGGTTATTACATGAGCTTTTTGTCACTTCACCCGCATCCTTTTATTATTGTCTTGTGATTTTGAGCAACGGACCCACTTATTTTTATCATTGTCTTGTGAGTTTGAATGATGGGACGGGGTTTTCTGGCCGATCTCGTACTTAGTATGTGTTTTAGAAATTCTCGACTTGTGTGCTTAATCTCGAATTGATTCTCGATTATTTTCTCTATTAATTACCGATTAATTCTAAAACTATCCTCTCCATTTGACTAGCGTTAGTGCCTGGACCCCAAATGGGAATTTTGTTTCTCCCTCAACCTAATCCCTAAAAATTTTATGAGACGATTCATTTGGGTTGGAAACATCAAGTCTCCGTTGAATTTAAAAAATATTTTTTTTCCCATGAATCTCAAGGTGAAAATATTTAGGTTAAATACTAACTAAACATCCAATACTATATTCATATTTAGTACAATTTAGACACTTAAACTGATGGGATTTTTACCTGATACTCCATGAGTTTTTCAGCATGCTCTCTTTCTTCTTCACTAGACTCCTTGAAGAACCTGTTCAAGACATCATCATATATGTGAAACAATTCCACAAAGGTTGTTACCATGAAACAACAAATGTGAACAAGCTAGTTAAAGAGAGCTTGTTGGAGAGCTTACTTGGCCATTCCCTTGAGAGCAATGTTGTCTCTATCAAAGTATGCAAACAAGGCATGGTACACATATGACACATTGTACTCCACACTGTCACATGAAATTGAAGTAACATTAGCATCTTCATTATATCATCATAATATTGTGTATCAAAAGGTACATAAAGTCACAAATGGGTCATTAGTCAATCAACATAAACACTTCAACCATTATGGTATTCGTATTTTTTGTTTTATTTAATTTCTAGACTTATGTTTAAGCAATCGAATCACAATGTTAAATATATTAAAACATAACAGGCGTTTAGTATTTTAAAGAAACTTCTATTTGTTCAATTAATCTTCCATTAATTATTTTCTAATCCTCAATTAATTGTTTAATTCAATTAACTTTTGACTTATCTCTTACTAATAATCCCTAGAAAGTTTTTAAAACATTATATATGCCCCTTAATAACCGACCTATAAAATATGAAGACATATATAAAAGAAGACTAAAATGAATTAAATCAACACGAAAATGTAATTCCGAATAAGATAAAAAAGCTAAAAGTACTCCCAACCGATATAGGATACAATGGTCATGTAACAATAATAGTTTTAAAGAATACATGATAATTTGACTACCGAACAAAGACTATTTTATTATAAAAGTTAAAAGTTCAGATTCCACCTAAAACCCAGGTTTCCAAAATTCTCCGGCTTGTCCGATTAATTCTCTATACTTTTTAATTAATTATTTAATACGATCTATTTTTGAATTAATCTCTGATTAATCCCGATGAACTCCCATAAGGCCCTCTCTGCCCGAATAGTTCTTTACGTTTTTATAGAACACCGGCTAAAGTAGAAATGAACAAAAAAGCAGTGTCTTAAATTTTCCGACCAGTTACTTTTCAATTAATCTCTGCCCACCAGCACCTAACGTTTTTTATAACACGAAAAATATAAAGAAAAGTACTGAGAAACAAGAACAAAAAAGCAAAAGAAGAAACCATTACTTGATCTGCTCATTGACGGCAGCTTCACACTCGTCGGCGTAGCCCTGTCGAGCCATCGACGCCTGAGGAGCCACCGGAATCTCCAGAACATCTTTCTTAACCTCCTCGAAGGGCTTGAACACAACCCCCGTAAGTACCACATTATTGTCCCCTTTCGAGACACGCGTCACGAACCCATCACTCTGTTTTCCTCTTCTCTGCACCACCGAAACCGAAATCGAAGAAGAAGAAGAAGGAACAGAGAAAATGGGTTTCAGAGCATCGACACTCGAAAACCCAGAAACTGGTTTCAGAAACATTTCTATTTCTTCAAAGAAAAAAGAAATTTAATTTTTTTAACGATCAGAAAATCGAAAAACAGAGCAAAAAACAGAGGATGAGTTGTGGCGGTGGAAATGAGGGTTTATGTAGGAGACGAAGAGGAGAGACAGATCGGAGGGGGAGTGTGTGGGCCGTGGGATGGGGATTGGGTTGGACGGTCGAGATTGGAACACGTGTAAGGGGCGTGTGGCGAGCCCGTGGCTTTATCTTCCATGTGGAATATGGAGATTTGTCTCGTCCACGCGTTTTTTGGAGATAGAGTTCCAGAAATAGACTACTCAATTTTCTAGTACCAGTCGCTGTCTTCAGCGTGTGTCTTGCACTCGCTCCATATCAACCACAACCACAATTTTCTTTTACTTCTGTCATTTTGGACTTATATATTTTTTGGGCTCAGATATTTTGATTTGATTATGTTATGATGAAACAAGACAACATCAAACATGTGATTATGTAAAAGAGACTCAATATTACCTCTTGACTCCCATCGAGAGAGAGAGAGGCCCAACAGAAAATGAGAGAGGTACAACAGAAGTTAGAAATATAGGCAGTATACAATAGCGTGACTCGAACTCAGGATCTTTGAAACCAAGTTCAAGTGCTTAGCCAATTGGTCAAGCAAACGTTGATTGACTTGGATTATTTAATATTTTTTAATCATATTTTATAAATGTTGTAAAATTTCATGTTATGTTTGATTGATATTTTTGATTAATTTCTAGATGACCCTATTCGTCTGGTTCACACCTAACATTTTCTACTGTTGTATGTATTCCTTTCTCTTATTGTTTTGTTATTAGAGTAATTTATTAGAATATCACATTTTTGAAATAATTATTTTAATGTATTTTGTGATTTATCATACAGGTGAAATATTAAGCAGGTATTGTTAGATATGGGTAAGTCAAAATCATATATTTGGACATGAATTGTCAATCACCAATTAAATAAAATAAGAAATAAAAATATGGAAAGAAAACCCAACAATAAGTCATACAATTGAGATAAGATCAAATCTAGATGGTATGGAGATAATCATAGTAGAGATTGTTCTACCAAGACTCGGTAATTTGATTTCTTTAAGATGCTTTATTACTCAGGATGGAAAATTGTCTCTCAAGACACAACATTATAGATTAATCGAAATCTAACTTTGCCTATAGAATAACATCAATCGTACAAGAATTTGTACAGCGAGTTTATAAGGGTTTGTAGCTTCTATCACTTATAGAAAAAGGAACTCTAATCTTAACTAGACCTAAAGTTCTAGAGATAATAGAGTTTTAGAGGAAGAGAGACTTGTTAAGACGATTTATAAATTAAATTAACATTAATTATATTTGTTTTCAAAAAAAATATTAATTATATTTTAATTCAACGATTTTTCATATAAGTACACACGCAAAAATGATAGTATTTATATCAAATTCGATGAATATATGATGTCTTCAATCTAACAGAGAAGATCATAAAATATATCTATTTGTTATCTTACACAGACATAATAAAATACTCTGAACTCTAAGCTTATCTAAATGAATGAGAATGTGAACCCAAAATCCACCAAGAATCTGTATTGTTACTATTCATTCATACACGTCATCATCATCTTCTTGTGTAATTACCGGATTGCCATTTAGTCTTTTCCTCTAGGCTTGGCGAGTATCTGACTGATTGTAGTCTCGCGCGTGTGGCAGAGAAAAGTCTGGTATACGAGGATTTTGTCGGGTAGTGAGGACTGAGATCGACACGTGAGCCAAAATGTCCGAATATAGATTCCTTTCCCACTGAAAAAAATACAACAATTCCGCGCTGCAAAACGGTGCGTTTTATCCCAGAGATGAGAAGAGACGTAAACGAACCTTGCACTCGTCGACGCCGCCATCAAAATTTAACGCTTGAAACGCTGCGTTTGATAAAGACGTTTCAATTATCAGGGATGGTCATGGTTCCAGAACCGGATTGAACCGGGCGAGAAATCGTAACCGAAACTATAGGTTTTTGACGGTTCGGTTATAATCTCCCATGACCAGTGGCGGATTCAGAAAATTTTTTAAGGGGTGGCAAACTTTCATTCTAAAAAGTAATTTAATTGATAATATAATTAATTAAAAAGTAATTTAATAATAAAATAATTATTAAATGTATATAACAAAAATTAATTCAAATGACTTTCATAGATATATAAATTAAAGCAAAACAAATATTTAACCCACAACAATTAAGAGTATTAATATTAAATGTATGCTCTAGGACTTGAACCTGCGCAACCTCTAAATTAAAGACACGTATTAGACATATGGGAAAATGAGAGGGAAATCCATGTCCACTTAACCGATTTGTTTTTTTTACTGATTAACCACATTAATTCAATAGCTCTCTCAAAATTAGAACTAGAATCGAACTATTATCTACAGTCCTCATTTTTCAAGTACAATCCGGCTTGATCTCGATTCAAGACCGGCTCCAGAATCGAATTGAATCGGGCGAGAAATCGTAACCGAAACTATAGGTTTTTGACGATTTAGTTATAATCATCCATGATCACAAACGATTTTTCGATTTTAACCGAACCAAACTGCTTTATTTTGAATCCAATTTATGAGACAAATTAGGCATATAGAGGTTATCTTCCGACTAATTACATAATTAATATTTTATGCAATGCAATACTAAACTATAGTTATAGTCATATGCATATCAAATACGTGGGAGAGTGAGAGGGAAACACGTGTCCACTTGACCGATTTGTTTCTTTTACCGATTAACCACGTTAATTTAATAGCTCTCTCAAAACTAGAACCAAATTCGAACTATTATTCACTGTCCTCAATTTTTTCGAACGGCTCGATTCTCAATTCAAGACCGGTTTCAGGGCCAAAATGAACACCTGTAAAATTGAGCTTGACACAAGAACAACAAGCACCAGTAGTCTAGTGGAAGAATAGTATCCTGCCACAGTAGTATAGACCTGGGTTCGATTCCTGGCTGGTGCATTTACTTCTATTAAAGTCATGTCAACTACCAACAATCTCAGTTTCCACAACCATATCATATCCAAAAACATCATAGTTTTTACTTGACAAACACGTAACCCGTACACAAACATCTCTATCCTCTCCTAGGAATTTAAAACTTGTCAACCGCTACACCATCTCGAAGAGCCTCATACGCCTCTCTCTTCCTGGATTTCTTCATGCCAGCAGTAACGTGGAGCTTTGGTCCATCGGTCGAAATGGAGGTCACCTTCACCCACACGAGGACTTTGGTCTTCATGCCCTCGATATCGGCTAGCTTTCCCTTTTCCAGGTATCCGGTCACGGTGGTGAGGAACCGCAAGACCGACGAGTCCTTGTACCCGACTTCACAGACCGATGGTATGAAGACGGTGAGCTTTCCCGTTTCTTCGCTGAACTCGTAGTTGGTGGCGTCGCGGGGGAAGATTCCCACTGGCATGTCGTAGTCCTTGAGCAGCTCGGGCAGGGGCTTCTGCATTTTCCCTGCGGGGTCAGTGGCGTTATTTGAGTGAAACACAAGTTTACACATAAACAAGAAGAATAAGCAAATGTAAATCCCACCGATTGTAACAAAATTCTGAGCATTTTGGGCCGGTAGTTGGAACTGATTAATTCAGTTTTAAGAAAATAAAAACCGAACCAAATTGGTTCAGTTCGGTTTTGAACATGTTGAGTTTCGGTTTGGTTTTGTTTGTTATAAACTGAATTTCATGAAATTCTCACATTTTAGATCGTTTTGACTTATTGGTTTTCGATAAAATTTTCTTTGAATCGATTTTCATGAAATTCTCACATTTGGGCCGATTTTGACTTATTTTTTGTTGGCCCAATATTTTTAGGGCCAATTAATAAGGATTGGTGGCTTAAAATAAAAACCGAAACTGAACCGATGGAGTTTTGGTTCATTTTTTTTGGCTCGGTTCGGTTCTTTTTAGCACCCCTAACCGCTTCATTATGTTTTGAGCGGAGCAAAATGCCACAACCATGCCATGATAGTGTTCTAAAAAACGCTAGGCCCTAGTCGGGTAGATCGGACCTCTAGGGTCTAATAAGATTAATTGACTAATCAGATTAGTCAGGGATTCTTGGAACACTGACCGTGCCAAGGACAAACCTAGAACAAATCACTTTAGTGATTGTCACGATTTCAGTTCCATGATACTAAAATGACTCGTTTCATACAATTGACTCATTTTATACAATTGTTCCGTTGATGATCATGTGAGTACGATGCATGATGGTATCATGACATCACTCTAAATTGCATGATATTAGTGTTTCTTCTTCCCCAGCTAATTGCTGTTTTTCTCGTCTTAAAGCATGAATGACAGGCTAACCAAAAACACTACTAACTAGCAGGAAAAATCTCGACAAAAAATGAAGAATTCCATGCACTTTACTAAGAGTAAAACAGAAGGATGCAGAAGGGTAACGAACCTTTGATTTTGTTGACCAACCATTTGGTTCCTCCTTCAATACTGGTCGACAGTGACTAGATATGAGGTTCAAAATATGTTAGTAGTATTTAATACGATATATCCATAGTAACTCGTGCAAATAACATACAAAAACAGAACATAAATGGAAGCATATCTAAAACATATCCGCACGCAACATCAATGGAAGCGTATCTACACGAAACCACATAGACAGTATCGATTCACATCAAAATAAGAAACAAATCTACTCGGAGAAATATGAATATCGAGTGTCTCCAAAGGAAATAAACACATTCCACACTTCATTTACTGTTTATAGCATTTCAACCATCAAGCAATTCAATAGCACTCTCTCAACTCAACAAATTCAGCTATGACTATTGATTCAACAATACAAAAATCAAATAGACAAATACTATGTACACAAATGGACCATAATTCACTACCAAATAGCAAAATTGGCTCAAGAACCTGTACAAAGCTAATTAAGGTGAGAGGATTACACAATGATTAGCATAAACACACCATTTTAATCAGTTACAACACAATCTCTGACAAATTATAGAGCAACTGCTCCATATAATCACCAATTCAACACGAACCAATCGCTAATTCACCAAAATAACGATAGATTCTCTACAGTAACGATCGATTCAGCCTAAAATCCATACAATTCAGCTACTCAATTTCAGCAACAGCCAATTCAATCGATACACGAAATCGAATTCGGATCAAAGAGGAAAAACAGTAACAAATCAACGAAATCGACACCGGATCAAAGAGAGAGAGAGAGAGAAATTACGGTGAAGTCTTCACCGACGGAATCGATCTCTTTGTTGGCTTTCTGGCTGAACCAGTACGATCCGACCTTGTTCAGTACCTGATCCATTTCGCTCCTCTCCTCCAAAGCCTCGACCAGATTCTACTCCCGATCTGCTTCTACTTCGTCTCTGCAATGGCGATCTCCAGAGACCCGCGTCTCTTCTTCTTCTTCTTCTTTGGCTCGACCGAGTCGTCTCTGTTGATTCTGGTTTGTGGCGATAACGTGTACTTGCAGAAACTTTAGCCAATTAAATTCTGACACGTCACCATCTAGTTAACGTGTCGGTGTTAATGGAAAAAAGTATCGTGTTCACTATTAACGACCGGTCCTTAACTGTCGTTTTACGTTTCTCGTCGTCGTTTAGCTTTCATTTTTTCAGAATGTCCTTTAACGTAATTGCAATTTATGAGCTGAAATAGAGAGGGTGTAAATAAAAGATTGTCCAAAATAATTGAGCCGATCAAATCAAATCAAATCAAACCAATCTCTGAATTGAAACTCTATCAATTCGGTTTTGGTTCATAAAATGAGAATCGATAAAAGTTGAACTGAACCAAAAATCAACCAATTTGGACATGTGGCTTATTAATCGAACATCAGGGCCGACAAAAAACAAGTCAAAATTAGCCCAAAATGTGAGAACTTTATGAAATTCGGTTAATAATAAACCGAACTGACTCAAAATCGAACATCTCTAGTTGGAATAAACCTAACTAATAAGGTTAACAGTTTAGTTGCAGAACCCGGCATAATATACGTGACCTAGTTTTACATGATGTTAGATGAAGTCGGTTTAGGTCTATGCTGGTGGGCCTCGCCTCCCTATAAGCCCAGTTGAGTTACGATATGCGCGAGAGGAAGAAAATCCACGTACAGAAGACACGATATAGCTACTACTTGCGTGAGGAGAGGGATAGAGCCATTTGTGTCTATGCATCTTACTACTTGCGTGAGGAGGGGGATAGAGTCATTTGTGTCTATGCATCTGTCACGACCCACTGAGATTAGCCAATACAATGGTTTTGATAATTGACGAACGAGTCAATATTTAATAAGGGCAAACCGTCAGGTTTGAGAGTCCAGAGGCCCGAAGAGACTTCTGACCCAACGGTATGATATGTTTGTCGACTGACTTATCACGAAAAATATTAAAGTTTATAAATTGGCGTCTTCCTATTTTTGTTGAGAGAGTTGTTGTGATAAATTATTTGACAAAACTAAAGTTTGCAATACAGGAATAAACTTAGGCAATATAAAGCTCAAGCAATATAAATTGGTGTTCTTTGAGAGATGACAATTGTTAACAAAGCTCAAGCACCACTTGTAAAAAGAGGATATCAAAGTATGTTTATCTATATTATATCTGAAAAATGAGTTGTGCTCAATCACACTCTACAAACCTATTCTTAGCCCTAATTCGATCTATACACACAATGAACCTGTATCATTATTCTATATCTTCAAGAGGCTGCTACTTTTTCACAAGAACAAAAATAGTGAAACAACATCCTCTCCTCTCTCAAGTCAATATATCCACAATTGCCTCAGACCAGATGGTTCAGTTCAGCTTCAGATCTTCGAGACTAGAGATTGTGTTTCAGCCATTTTAGAGCTCCATTTGCGACGGCACTGCAAGTTTCAGAATATGATCATTATGAGCTGCTTCATATATATACACAATAATGAATCAATGATGAACTGAGAATAGACTTTACCCAGCAAAATCTTGTAACTGCTTCCATGCACCATTTTGCTCTCCTGATGGAGTCTCACTTTCTGCATTTTGATCTCTTTCTACACTTCTGCCTGCAACAGTTCAAAAGATCGTATTGTTTACTATTTACTGTTCCATGGGAGCTTCATAACCAATGACGTATTGCTTTAAGGGAAATGTCATGTTTCCAGTCATTCCAATCCCCATGCCAGCGGTATTTGCTATTTACTAAGTTATTGCTGATAAAAAAGAGAGCAAGAGTCGAGAATTGGAAACTTGATTGCTTAAATAAATAATTGCTCACGGGATCGGCTGCTGCTGCTGGTATTCAGGGAATTGAGATCTTCCGGCAGTTCGCTCTCCTTTGTGCTGCGTTATAAGCAATTATCATATTCAATACGCAAAACAAATGTACAATCACGTGATGAGAAAGCAAGCAGAAGAAAGAAGCAAAACAAATGTACACAAAACCCGACTAATGTATTTGCACTAAATTGCTCTTGAAGGGCACCATTTGGAAAAAAGAAAATGAAGAGTGATTACCTAACAGGATCTGGAATGGTGACTTCAACTGTAAAAAGGTGGTCGCCGCGTATCGATGGATTGTTCCGCTTCGAGGCGCCTTTATTTTCTAGGACAAGCACATCCCCTGACCTTGTATTTGGAGGAATCTGAAGCTCAGTACTCCCTTCCACCGTTTGCACCTGTTATAATCCCAGTAATCATTCAAGATATAGTTGATCCTATATACCACCATCAGCCCATCACACTTCTTTTCAAGCAAATAAAAGTAAATTATTTTAGAAGGACACATAAATTGATAATTTCAATTTTTGTAGGAGGATAGAAAAATAAAAAAACATTCCTTCTAATCAGAAATTGAAAAAGTATAAAAGGAAAGAAATGAATACACAAGATAAAATCGAATAAAAGATAAGAATGTGATGTTACATGCAATGGACAAAAAAAAACTATATACGGACATGTTGGAATGGAAGGTGTTGATTGCATGTTAAATTTTTCCTAGTCTTGTGGTAAAACAATATATGGACAAAAGACATAAATTTTTTAATAATCTGTGTGTATATATATATGGTTCTGTGGTAGATGAAGTTTTCAGTTCTTATACATGGACAGCATGTGTCTGAAACTATCTCAAGAAATCAGAAAATATGCCAGCATAATAAATCTTCAAGACACGGCAATAGTTCCTGAAAATCAATTATGGTTGTAGGTATAATTAACCTTAAATGGTCATTGAAAGAGAAGAATAATACTTAAAACACTACTTCACAAATACTATAAACATTACCTGAACAACAGTTCCCGAAATAGCATCCAAATAACTAATGGATACTGTCGAGATGAGATTTATGCCATCGATTTCTATTCCCGGTACCTCTTCAACATCAAGATACACGTAAAAATCTCCCGGAGGACCCCTGTTTGGAAAAAAACAGATGCATTAATCAACTGAATAATTATCTCCGAGCTGTCACCTTTTATCATTGCTGTCTTATAAAGGATACATTACCCGTTAACTTTAAATATGTTTAGCTGTTCAGAAACAAAGTGGCCTTCGATTGCTTGAATTTTAGAGCCAGTGTGTCCAGAGTAGTAATATACCACGGAACACAAACATGTAGAGCACAGTTAAAATCATATATATACATTCAACAAACACTGGAAAGAATTTACAATGAATTGGTAAAGATTACAAACTTGAAAATCCCTGATTGATGATAGGATGCATCCGCGAAAGTTAAGGTGAAGATAAATTGCAAAGGATATTAGAAAATTGAATCCATACCCTCTCGGCCCGGCGTCGCCCTCTCCAACAATTTTGAGAATACTGCCTGAGATGACTCCAGGAGGAATCCTGACTCTGATAGGTTTCCTAACACGTAGACGTCCTTCACCGTAGCAATTTTGACAGTACTCAGAAATGACTTCACCCTCTCCCCTACACTTCGGGCATACAACAACCTAAAATTTATTGAATGAAAAATTATGTAAGGAACACAATTTGAGCAAACCATACATATATGTGGTGGAAAATCAGAAGTGACTCGCTGAGAATTTGAAATATTATATAAACTTCACAGAAGAGTGACAAGCAATTAAAAATTCATAAGGGTAAAAAGAAATACTAATCCATTACCTCATAATAGTCGCCAAAAGCTGTCTGCTCGGTTCTCATAACTTGACCCCTGCCGCCACAAGTCGAGCATATTCTTGCGGTGGAGCCTGCCTTTGCTCCAGTACCAGTGCAGACGTCACATGTTTCCAGATGCGAAAGTTCAAATTCTCTCCCTGTTCCAAGTATACCCTCGGAAAATTCCAGAGTGATATCATAACTGTAAGGACATTAACATTATGAGTCAAGTCAGCTCTACATTTTTCCATCAACGCAGTTTTGCTACCAACATACAACCATTGTATACAAGTGTACCGATTATAAAATTTATTACTGCATATACTTCATAAGCAATCGGTGAGTATCCAATCACACCTTGTATAAAAGTAATGGTACTCAAGAGTTAGACTTACTGTATATCTTTTCCCTTTACAACAGTTCTACGACGATGTGTGCCATATTCAGTTGTGTCCATCCCAGAAAAGCCATCCATGCTTGACTCGAAGAAAGTGTCAAATGGGTCAGGAGGAGGATTAGTCTGTAAAACGCAAAAATAACTTTAATGTCATGCAGATACCTACATCGTCATCATACACACTAGCAGGTTGCACATATCAGTAAGAATTACAACTGAACTGACAAGGTCAATGTGTGAGTGCTAAGCAAGCACATCAACCCAGCAATCTCCACAAGAAGATTTCATTGTAAAATATAGTTTCTCGTAGTGATGCTTGTCAACATGAAACTTGGCACGTGCAACGACTAATTGAAGGTTACCAAAAATATATATACAAAAAGCTGTTCCTATACCTATAATTTCTGGAAAATAATTCGTTAAGTATATATAGTACCATTGAACTCTTGACTCCAGCTTCCCCATACTGATCATACAAAGCCCTCTTTTCAGTGTCAGATAGTACCTGACATTGTTGCACTCGAGAAATCAAAAGGCAGTATCCCAAGTATGAAGCAGTATACGAAATAAGTAAATGAGGGTGGAGGAGATAGCACGTAAAGATGCTATCTAGAACATTTAGAGGCTTTATTACATCTTAAAATGTAACCAATAAGTCCAAATACATAGGGGATCAAATTATGTGGCCAATGTGTAGAAATGTGGTTTCACTGGAATCTGGAACAAGAAAAATAAATAAATAAATCGAACCTATTCAAAACATAAGTAAGCATAAACTCCATCACTTCCTCCAAAGTTGCTAACATAAACATAGTTGAATGAGGAAAATAGAAGTATCTGTTGTTAATTAACAATTTCTATGCATACCTCATATGCAGCAATGATCTCTGTGAATTTGTCAGATGCTCCAGGTTCTTTGTTGATGTCAGGGTGAAACTTGAAAGGAGATTAAAAACGTGCATTAGGACAACTATAAAGCTAACAAGACCTGAAGTTCAAGCACTGGCTGAGATAATAAAATGCCATTTGGGGTTCATTTGATATCCCATTACGTTATATAAACCAAGAAGTACAAGATTATTGAGCGCTCAAACCTTCACTATGACTGGTAAAGACAGACAGGCAAGGCCAAACCCGAAAAAGATTATTGTCAAGTACAATTGTCTTCTAAAATTAGCAAGAACCCAATAACGAAAACACAATCAACATTTCATTCAAACCATCCTTTCAAAACCCAGTGATCAGCTACAAATTACAAGTAGATACACCAAGAAGTACAAGATTATCCACATCAGTACTCAAACCTTCACAAGGCCAAGCTTAGAAAAAGATCATTGCCATGTACATTTGTGTAACCACTTCACATTCACACCATTCTTTCAAACCCAGTGATCATCTGCAAACTATATCCAAACAAATTTCCTCAGAAACACAAATTCTTGTTCCCAAGAGTTCACTCACCATCTCAATCCGAACCATACTCAACCATGCATCAAAACAAACACCCAAATAAGAATTGCCAAACCTCCCCTCATTTTCTCGGAAACCAAACACAAACCCAGCAACAACAACAAACCCAAAATTATCAAGCACGTTTCTCTTCCAAAATTAGCAATGACCTGGAAACCACTACACATTCATCGTTCCATTCACACCATTCTTTCAAAACCAAGTGATGATCACCCACAAATCACAAGCATCCAAACAAATTTCCTCAAGAAACATAAACCCATGTCCCCGACCCCAAGAGCCCACTCACCAGCAATCAACCATGCATCAAAACAAAGAACCCCCAAATCCAAACCCCTCCCCTCATTTTCTCGGCAACCAAACACAAACCCAAAACCAAAAATCGGTTCAGTTCACTACCTGTCTCGCCAGCTTCCGATACGCCGCCTTGATTTCCTTCCCGCTGGCTTGTCTCGCCACTCCGAGGATCGCGTAGTAGTCGCCAGAAGCAGCAAGAACCACACATAAACGCTTCCCAGAGCCTCCTCTGAGAGGCTCGAAGCTCCGGTGAGTCCCGCCGGAGAAGAAGAGCGAGCTGGTGGAGGGAGAGAGGAGGGAGAGAGATGTGGTGGCCATGGACGGTGAGTGCGCGCAATGTGTTCGACGAATAGCCTGAGAGAAGAATTTGTGAAGAAATGATTTCGTTCGTGACTTCGTGTAGCGAAAGAGAGAGAAGAAGAGAGCTTTTTGTATTTTCTGGTTAAATCTTCGAATGGATTGAATTGAAATATGGTTATTTATTGTCTTAGTCAACTTTAGAAAAGTTCATATTTTAGTCAACTTCTTTTAAGTAGGGGTACCAGTATATATACCCGCAACCGACATACGAGCCGAATCAAAATCGAAAAATCAACAACTGTGGATATTGAATCGTATTGATTTTGATTTTTTTAAAAGAGCAAGTTAAATCAGTTATGGGTTCCGATGGTATAAAAGCAGAGGTTAATCGTTTTGCCTGCAATAATATACTATTTATTCGGTTTTCGTTAATATTTTTTAATTACGAATCAAATATTTTGCCAATAAATCAAGCTCAATTTTGTCTAATCTACTTATAAATCGAGTATGAATTTAAGATCGAAAACTAATATCAGTTTTAACTAAGTAAGACCAAAACCGAACCAAACCTAAAATCAAACCGTTTTTCACGTAGTAGTTCTAGATTTGGCTCTCAAATATCAAGAACCGGAAGGTTTGATTCGGGCTCTCATATATGAAGAACCGAGAAGTTCAATTCGGGTCGATTCTGACCAATTCGGTAAAAGCTAGATGCTCAGCTCCAATGTATACAGCCTCTGAAGTTAATTATAAATTAATCAGCTAATAATTACACATTAATATGATATTAATGGGATATTTTTACAGCATTGTTTAAAAAGTAAATCAAATTCAATACTAGAATTTCAAATCTGCTTCAAATAAATCATGTTTATACATTGCATTGTGTACAACACATAGTTTCATCCTTCACACGCATTGTAAATTGTATAATAGACAACAACACTGAAACCCATAAACATGAAGAAAATTTCCTTGTAAATCTGGTTTCGAAAAGAAAATGGTTCTAGTAAATGTTCATTCCCATAAGCCAATACTTATACTACTATGTTGGCGTACCAGCAATACATCAAACTAGGACGGACTATATTAAAAGACGATTGTAACTTAGTCACATGCGACACAAACTTGTACGAGCGAAGCCAAACTTAGATGCGCAAACTGAGATCGCGACCCTCTTTATTAGAACACATCAGGGTGGTAACGCCCGGGGATGGAGTTGCTCTGCTGAGCCTGCCTCAGATGCATCGTCAAAGCATAGTTGTTCACCTGGAAAATCACAACCGTTAAGTACAAGGCTTGTTATTACACCATGACTCGGAAATAAAATTGCATGGTGATAGACTGAATTAGGACAAAACAACAATATGGCTTAAACCATAGCAACTTTGAATAAATCGCAGGAAAACATATGAACTCGAGTTGAACAAATATATTTTTATTTAATTTTTTTATTTAAAGGGCATTTTCGCCATTTTTTGACAAATGTGCACTTTTTGGCAAACAATGGTAAGTTCACAACCACGTTTTGCAAAAATTGAATAGTTCACGGCCATTTCTTACAATTTTCCCTTTCTTTTATCAACAACAATTTGGGAAATACTAATCTAAATCTTAAATCTAATTGTTAGTACCAAGAATCGAATTTAGGACCCTCACATAGGTTAAGAGTGAGCTCCTTACCCTAAGAAGATACGAATTAAGATGCGTTGATTCTTACCTCAAGAGTTCTTATCTGCTCCTGATACTGTGTCACCAACTGCTTTAGGTGTTGCAATTCTTGATTCTTATCCTCGAACTCCTTCTGGCGTTCGTGCTGGATAGACACGGCCCGCTTTAGAATGGTATTCTCACGGATCAATACTTCAATTTGTTGCTTTATCATGATATTTTCCTGGTCATGCAAAAAAAACATAGCTTGATATATAATAACCTGCATAGTAGAAGTATAACTTCATTTTGGGAATTACATTACAATTGTTAACTGTAATGTAGTTCATGACATGTAACGTCAATTCAATTAGTTTCCTTGTTGCTGTTATAAACCAGTGTTCTAAAACTCCCTGACTTGTCCGATTAATCCTCGATCAGTCCCCTATTAATCTTCTATAATTCTTGATTAATCCTTCAATGCGATTTATTTTTCAATTAATCCCCGATTAGTCCCCATAAGGCACTCTCTGCTCGACTAGCGACTAGCGTTTTTTATAACATTTTATAAACTCCAAAAACAAGAAAAGTATAGTACAAATGATATACCTGTTGAAAACCTTTTGCAGCATCAGCACTGGCGCGTGAACAGATAGATTTCTCTAAAATATCCAGCACTCCAGCTGCACGATGTCTGGCATTGTCCACACTAGTTGCACTCATCATTTCCCTCACTAACAACTCCACCCATTCTGCACCATCCGCTGGAAGGTTGTTCTGAACAGACGGGGTTTCAGCGGATGCAGCGGATGCAGCAGCCGCATCTTCAACATTGGCTGATGTACCTGCATATTTGACATGCAAGAGTAAGATATTTGAATATCGCTCACAGCTATCACCACAAAGAATACACCTTGAAGCAAGGAGCTCCTAATACAGCACCACTTAGTGTAAAATTGATGGATACGAGTAAATAAAATTGTACTTCACATTATGTGACTTTTAGTGGAGTTGGACCAGAAGACTTAATCTTGTTCCTGAAGAGGTTGATGAATACTGACAGTATGATAAAACGGTGCACAAAACAAACTCCATGTATATACACCGCGGTCCCTTGGGCAAGACTATTCTAATTTGACATGTTTGCAGTTCTTCTACAACAAATGACCATCCAATTTGTTTTAAAGAATCGTCATCTCACATGACAAATTCTTTGTTAATAGTACCATCCCAAGTAAATCTACAACCTTACTATGTCATAGATGGACAACTAAATACAGAAGTAGAATTTCAGTTTATCCTTCCACCCCTAGACCTCTGTCTAAATGCAAAAGTTTAGCTCACCTACCGAAAACGCACAAAAAGCCATACCTTTCTCAGCATTTTCATTCAATTCTTCAGCAGAATCTGACTCCTTTGTACATCCCAAGCAAAGCTCATGCAGCCTCTTGATGGCAGAGTCAATATCATTGCCACACTCTTCCAGTGCTTTCTCAAGTAGCTGAAAGGTAGCATTGCAAGTCAGGACTATTAACTTAAAAGACCATTTGGAATTCAATATGAGAAATTAGAAATTGCAACAGAATAGAAGTACAAGGAGATAAGAAAAGCAATTGTACAAAATGGGAAGGAGACCATAATGTTACAAACATTTAACATTCAACGAAGACAGATTGTAATATCAGTTATAAGGCAATCAGTAGAGACCGGAACAATTTAGCAGAATATGTCTTGCTAAGAGCAATTTCAGGAGATTAACAACTTTCACGCAACAAAATGAAATTACTTTGAACCAAATCAGAATAATTATCACGTGCCTAACTATTGCAAATGCAAGCCAATAAGGCTCCTGGTTTGTGCTACTCATGAAGCATGGGTACATAAGCATGATACAGTACACTTGACAATACGTATGTAATTAAACTTAACAACTTAGAAAACTACTAGAAAAACACACCGAAATGCTTTTGCTGGTCTTTATCCTGAGGTTTCAGAACCAACTATTCATCCACAAACGAAAAGGGTTCCATTAAAAAAATAGAGACCACTTGACCTACGTACAACTTAAGCAATTACAACATCCATAGTGCTAACCCATACAACTTCATCCTAATCCGTTATCCTATATTCTCATAGAAATCAAGCACGCCTAATATCAATATTTCAAATCAGTTCCAAGACCAATCACAACCAAACCGGTTCACATTCCCCAGAAAACACACAACGTTCCAATTCATTCAAACTCAGGGAACAACATGAAGAAACCGCTTGGCTTACTTACAACTTAAGCAGCTACAGCATCCATAAGGATATAAGTGAAGCGATACAACTTTATCCTAATCCAATATCCTAAATTGTCAGAGAAATCAAGCCCAATACTTCAAATCAGTTCAAATATCAATCCCAACCAAACTGGCTCATGGTGTTCCATAAGCGCACACACCATTCAACTTCATTCAATTTTCCAGGTAACAACATGAACAAACTAGCCCACAACTTAAGCAGCTACAACACTCATAGGTACATAGCCAATACAACTTCATCCCAATCCAATATCCTAAATTCACAGAGAAATCAAGCACACCCAATACTACAACTCAGTTCCAAGACCAATCACAACCAAACAGGTCCATGGTCCCCAGAATCGCACACAACGTCCCAATCTATTCAAATTTTCAGGTAACAACACGAAGAAACCGCTTGGCTTACTTACAAACTTAAGCAGCTACAGCATCCATAGGGATATAAGTTAACAGATACAACTTAATCCTAATCCAATATCCTAAATTCACAGAGAAATTAGGCACACCCAATAGGCCAATACTTCAACTCAGTTCCAAGACCAATCACAACCAACCGGGTCCATGGTCCCCAGAATCGCACAAATCGTCCCAATTCATTCAAATTTTCAGGTAACAACATGAAAAAACTAGCCTACAACACGCCCTATACTTCAAATCAGTTCCAATACCAATAACAACCAAACCAGAAACGCACACGAAGTTCCATTTCGATCAAATTTTCGGGTAACAACATGGCAAATCCTTCAATCCAGATTAAAAATACACACACAATCAATCAACCGTATAGCCGGATCCAGAGACACCAAAGTACCTGGGTTTCCATGTGAGGGAACACGGAGCGGAGCCGATCGACGAGCGACGGCGGCGAGAACCGGACCGGCGACGAGGAGGAGCAGCGAATCCTCTTGTTCACTGGAGGCGACGGCAGGTCTTCGAAGAACGATCTCTTGCTCCCGCACACCGCAGCAGACATTGTTCTCGTCTTCTCCGCCGCGAATCCGAACCCGAAATCGATCGCAGAACAGAGAGAGAGAGAGGGAGAGAGAGAGGAACACGAATTAGGGCTTTTTTAGGGTTCCGATTGGGGATTGAAGGAGAGAGAGAGAGAGAGAGCTCAATGGAGGTTTCTTTGGCTTCAGGTTTTGTGTTGTGCCGTGAACAGACTTGGATTGGTCTGTTTCTGTTTCTTTATAAGAAAAAGGAGAGAGTGGGCGGTGGAGGGAACTGTGCGCCACGCGCTCCACTCGAGCGTGGCAAACGAGTGACGTCATCCTCTTATTTCCTCATTGATTTTTTCACTTTTAGACAATCACCATTTTAATATTCAAAGCTTTTATATCAAGTTATTTTTTCAAATTAAGTAATTATAATCAACTAGCCGTTAATTCAACATTTGATATTAACAGTTAGGCTGTCCACAAGGAGGAGCATTTTTAGAGGCCCTTCACATCAGTACACCCAATTTGTAAGAACATTTATATTTTGGAGGTCATAATAGAGGTCTGTTATTTATATTATTTAATATACCAACATTATTTATATATAATTAAATATTTCAACATTATTATACATATATAATTATAAAAACAAACTACATTATTATAAC
>JAYMTP010000880.1:0-28245 GCA_036897365.1 Geranium brycei | reverse complement strand
TCCAACATTGTTCTCGACATCCTGTCTGACAGAATTAATAATTTCAATTGGTATCAGAGGAGGCACCTACTGCTATAAGTGAGTTCATGATCAAACACATCAACACACACATCAGTACCACAAACTTCAGTAAAGTATTCTCAACCGATTCAATCAATCAAACAACGCCAAGCTAATCGATTAAAGAGCAAGTACTAGCACAAACGAAAAAACAAATGTTCCATCTAATATGGTTCAAACCCGTGTCATCAAATCCATTCCTCAAATCCTTTCGGTCGAAACCTATCAATATGTTTCATCTAACCGGTTTTTGCAGCTCCCATGGCAAGTACACCATGTGCACATGAACAAAACAAAATCCAATTTAATTTTAAAAGCAACCAAAATAGGAAAACACGGCAAGTGAAACAAATTGAATCAAAGCATGGAAATTGAAACAATACCAGAAACTCGAAATCCCAAGTAAGATCTTCATCGTCATTGGTCATTTTATCCCGACAATACCTATGTTCCAGTGCACACAAAATTCAAGTCCATCCAACATCCAAAATCCACGTGATATCAAAAGGTCACACAAAATATAATTTGTTTTTATAGAAAACAGATCCATTAGGCATTTGTGACATATAAGATGGAACCATCACCGTAACCTAATTGAAACAAGACAATTAACTATTGAAATGACTGTTGCGACCAAAAGCACACCATCAAACCCATATACAATATCCTTCTTCTTGGCAATCAGACAAACAGATAAAGGGCATTTAAGCATGCACAATGAAATCAACAGAACAATTAAATCTATTACCATGCAATAAAAAAACTTTACGATATATCGAAATCCCAAATCGGATCTCTTGAGGTCGACATGTCAATTGATCGATCCTCTGGTCCTCGATCGAGCCGAGCCATCACGATGCCGCCGAATCCCTGCTGGTCGACATGTCAACTGATCGTTCCGCTGGTCCTCGATCAAGCCGAGCAGTCACAATGCCGCCGAGCCCCTGCTAAATCGCTGAATCGTCACATCCACCAAACGTGAATCGCCATCGTTGCTGTGTGAACCATCGAATCGCCGAGCCATGTGAATCGTTGTGCCAAGTGAAACCTCGAATCGCCGTCGTGCGGAGGAAGCCGAATCACCGATGTCGCCGTGAATGTCGTTGCCGTCGGGAGGTGTGGGTGCCGAGAATCATCTTCTGAGCCGAATAGTCCTTGTCGCGCATCGCCGTCAACGGAGTGCTGTTGCGTCGTCGCCCCGCTCACCGTCGATGGTCTGCTGTTGCACCAAGCCATGATCGCGTCTGCATCGTCGCGACTGTATTTGAGGAAGGAGGCGGCACGAATGAATTGGTAGGTTGGGTATATATATATATATATATATATATAGAAGGACCATAATACCCTTTTTGTATTAATTCTATTTGTTTCACCTATTAAATAATGGCATTTAATTATAACCATTGATGAAACAAATCCAATGGATATTATTAGTTCTAAGATTTGTATTAGGGAAGGGGTTTGTAGCTGATCTCATCCCGAAGTTAATAACTAAATTAAAGGGTTGCACTCCAGTACAAACCTATGCTTACCATATAAATGTTAGAACATTTCCCAACCATCAGATCTTGTAATTAATGGTTGAGATTCATGTTAACTCATTAATGACACACTAATGTAAATATGAACTAATTTTGTATTTATTTAATCATTTGATACCAACAGAGGGGTATAAGCGTATTTTTATAAAATTAATTATTTTAATTTTTATTTCCTTACTTCAATATTATAAAAAATGGAATCGGTTTGATCGTTCATGAAATTGTTTCATCGTTTCATTAGTCAAGTTTCATTGTTTCAATGTTTCATTAATTAAGTTTCATCGTTTCATTAAATCGGACCCATAAGGGTTTCTCCGAGTTGACATAGCTCGAATCCATGGCTGAAAAAAGCTTTCTAAGGCTCATTCTTCTATTTTTTAGTGTCAACTACTAGCTAGCCACCAGTGGAAACATTTTACGAAACAATAATACAAGTATCGATTATAGTCAATATAGAGCACCAATACATGAATTGTACATGATGATATAGATTGTAGAAGAGACTTTCTTATTGGCGACGTCGAGCTCCACCTGCGGTGAGAAACAAGCATAAACCATCAACATAAAAATCGGGTAACAAAATTTTGACACTAATTAACGTACGATAATATTGACCATAAATTAAAAATTCAATTAAACCATCAACATGAGACAAGTTACTGGGACACAAAATCAACTAGAAACAATACCACCAACCAAATCAAATAATCATCACAAAACCATCAACATGAGACAAATTCAAATGGTAAAATGACACACTCAATGCCTCAAAAGGAACCGTTTCTCGAGAAAATCGAAAGGAATTATCGAAATTCGCTTGCTAGATGTCTTACTCTGAGTAAGGTTTCATCATCAAGCCTGTCATAATTTCTTGTTTTTACTCTTTCCTGGTTTAGTACCATAAAATTTTCATAAAAATGATCATTTATCCAAATACTTAAAATTCAGGACAACAATAAACACCAATAGTTCAAACTAGAAGAGCATTCAAGTGATATATGCTCAAATTATTTCTAAAGAAATCACAGCGACCAAATTCGAATAAATATGTAAATTTTGAAGTGACAGACCCACAAAACCCATCCAACAATACATCAATAGAATCCACGTCATAATCAAACAAGTAAGAACCACAAATTCGTTTCACTTAAATGCGGACAACATAAAAGATGAGACATGAAATTTAAGCATTTTTGGGCAACCAAACTAAAGGAATAAATGGTAGGGTCGTCCCTAACCTGCGGTAGTGATGCCATCAAAGTGATTGGCGCGGCGGCACTCAATTTTTTGAGATGTGAGGAGACGAGAGGTGTACTATATACGGTTGGTAGAATGTGTGTTTACCTCTATACCTCTTTGTATATTATTTCATTTAATTTATTAGTAAATGAAACCATTGATCTCAATGGTTGATTTTAAATCATTCAATTGATAGTATGTATTCTTACATTTGTATTATATAGGGTGTTTGTATTGGAGTTCATCCCCGAAACTAAAATAGTTTAAGTATGCAAGACTAAATGAAAATTAAAAATAATAAGATCAAAATGTATAAGAAATTGAAACAAAATAAATAGGGATAATTCCACATAAATTCCCAAAGGTTTTTCAAAGTCTCACTTACATCCCCCGAATTATAAATGCTAATTACGAGTCCACTTAAGTTCACAAAAGTCTCACTTAACCATAGTCCGTTATTTTTAAAAAAACTATGTTAATTTTTGTGGAAATGACGAAAATGCCTCTGTATTTAAAATCGTTATAAATAGTTTTATTTTTTAAAAAAAACATAACTTTTTTATAAAATAAATAATAAAAACTGATTTTAGTATAAAAAGTTTAAAATATAAAAATAAATTTTATAAATAAAAAATGATGTTTAAAAACCGGTTCTCAATTATAATATTTTTTTCAAAATTTTCTTTTAAAAAATAATGATAAAATAAGTGTTTTATTGTGTTTTTACATATAAAATATCTTTAAAAAATAAGTTTAAATTATTATTTTTAATTTTTTAAATACATGGGTATTTTTGGCATTTTCCCAAAAATTTAACAGAATTTGTAGAAAAGTTAAAGGAGTGAGGTTAAGTGAGAATTTTGTGAACATAAGGGGTCTCAAGTTATTTATAATTCGGTGATATGAGCGAGATTTTAAAAAACCTTTGGAGATTTACTTTAGTGTTATTCCAAATAAATATTAAACAAATTCTTTTGTAACATTTTATGCGATTGGTTCCTTGAGAGCGGGAATGGAAATAGAGCATGTACCTAAGGAGTACAGAAAAATTAAGTAACGCCCTCTTCTTTATTGATACAAAAACAAAATGAATAAATGTTGTCCGAAAGAATCTTAAATAATCGAAACTAGAAATTCCATCTTCCGAGGAAACTGAGGATTCCAACTTCTTGTCGTAAAGATCTCTTCATTTGTTGTTTCAAAATAAACCTTAATCAAACCACTTTCACCAAAGACCAAAACTTGGCTTCATAGGAAGCACCTACTCAATATTGAAGGACATTTAGGTACATAAAATATAGATCAATTCACACCTAGAACAAACCATGCACTTTGTGTCAAGAGTAGCGGAAAAATATATGGATTCTAACACTCGTCTCATCCGTGAATGTCTTGTGAACTTCAACTATATATTGAGTATGGCATTAGCATTGCACGTCAAAATATTTTTAAATAAGAAAATCAATTTAATTAGTGTTCTAAAACTTTATATATCAGTTTGAACTTTTGGATACATAGGATTTTTATATTAGATCAATTTATCAAAGTTTGGTGTTAAATCTAGGCATAATTTCAAATTCGACCTACAATTTACGTGTAAGGCTCAATGTGTTACATGACTTGAACGTGATGATGACGATGTTAAATTCAAATATCGAAAAAATTTATAAGTGTGAACCTCATATTTGACTCAAAATACTAGTTTGATTTATATATATTATTCATATTTAGCATTCAATGTGTGATTTGGATTCACATAATAGCTATTGTTTTGTCTTCTAAAAATGTGTGAGAGAAAACCCTTACAGGAACATTTATCAATGAAATTGATATCTTCTATAATACATGTTGTAAAATGAAAGGATGGTCCAACAGTGCAAAAGCTCCTACCGTTGATTCAAAATTCAGAAAGTTTGGAGTGAGATTTTCAAAAATCGCAACGTCCTTAAAATATTGGATATAGGAGCAACGGTGGTTGTTGTGTGATATGGGTTTATTCAGTGTCCATATCGACACCTACTTATTCACATTTAAAATCGAATTTCCATTGTTATGTAAATATTTAGAGTCGTTTGTACCACTTTACGACTTCGGGTATGTTTGGTGCATATGTGCAGATTATAGGTGAAAAATAAAACAAAATGGACCAGAATTGAGTGGGCATGAGACATGCGCAACAGAATTTTTCAGAGAACACAAATTTCTCATATTTAATCTGATTTGACCCAAAGTTATATCAAATCAAAGATAACTGGTTGATCTACAAATCTCTAGAATGAAGTTTTCTCTAATTCTAATGAGAAGAAGCTCAAAAATGCAATCAAAGGCACCACCAAAACAAAAAATCTGCACACTCGGGATTGTAGAACAACATACCTGTGAGTGCCATAACTTATACATCCGAATCCCAAATCGAGAAAATGTTATGTCTAAATTGAAGAGGACAAAAATAGCTACAGTTATCATGAAGGAAGTTTTTGCATTGGAAGTTTGGAAGAGTGCTAAAACATGTGGCGATTCATATGGCGAGAGTCACATAAAAGTCACATCCAGGCCAAGATGAACATAGAGTTGTGGCGAAGGTGTGGTGATTGCCACATCTCTTGTAGCGATCCATGTGGCGTTAGCCACATCGAAAGTCACATGTCTAAATTTTTCAAATTAAATACGAATTCTGACCTAATTTTGAGGACCCTTCTCAGACATCTCTCAATTTTTTTACGTTATCGATGATCTCTAGCACCCAGAACTGACCACTAACCACAACTCTGCTCCAAGGCAATTTTTGGAAGCTCTAATCACCACCATACAATCCCTATCGAGTTCAACACGAGGACGAGGAGTAATCACGAGCAACACGGTTGAAGATCACGTGAGCCTCCAACTCCAACTCCAACCAGAGTTTTGGGGTTTTTTTTGTCGTTTTCACTTCCTGAATTGTATTGTAATATGATGAAATATTTTTGAAGCACCATGGTTATAGGCTAAAAAACCTAACCATGGGTGTTGGATCATGTGACGATTAATCTTATGATGAGTTTGATGTTAGTTAATTGATGCATGTTTAGATTGATCCTGCTTTATGCGTATTCTATATGAATGTTATATTGATCAGTTGATATATATAGCTTGAGTTCGAAATCAGCTCCAAGAGGTGTGATTGAGAACGGATCTAAGTAGGGTCGAGAGGTCGGTCTCCTAGAGTCGATGTCTCGGTTTGAAAATTATTGTTCTTATTGTTGTTGAGGGTCGATTATCATTCCCGAGAGGGTCGTCGGCTTGAAATTAGGCATTACCCAATGTCGAGAGGTGGGTAACATATTTACAATATAGGCCAGTTTATGAATGCTTAATTAACTGATTGACGAACTTTGGTTGACATTAAGTCATCGGTTTAGCACCCGTGATTGCTAGTTTAATTGCTGAATTTCACTTCCATCCCCATTACCCCTGGAATAATCTGTAACTAATCGTCTTTTTAACTCTTTTAGTTTAAAAAATCAAAACCCCAAAAATTGTGTTATACTTCATTTTTATTTTCATTTTCGAAAAGGGAACTTTAATTAGCCAAATAAGCGACCCTATTTTGGTCCATGTGGATTCGACCTAGAATTAAGTCAGAATATAAATTTACTTGACATGACCATGCACTGATGCACGTATTGGGAAAGGAGGAGTAGAGCGGTGGACCAAACAGTTTATTATTTGAATATTTTTTGTTTTCTTTTCTTTTAACTTGTGTGGCAAAACAATTCATTGAATATCATTTGTTGCTACATTATGCTTGCTTGCGATTATTACACCTGTGCTTTAGCTTTCTTCCTCTAGTGTTGTCAGTTTTCATCAAGTCTAGACATGTTTAAGAAGACATTGGAGGAGAGAAAATCTAAATGGAGCAAGAATGGAGATATTTTGAGCATCATCAATAGAGTCAACCAGACTACGAGTGGGCTCCTTAAGAGCAATCCATATTGTATGGATATTATGACGGGCATATAGATGATCGGGATCACTATAACTCAAGTAAATGCTACCAAGGCTAAGAGAGTGGCTCATATTACCTGGAGGAGTCTCAATACAACTATACATATCACGAGACACCGCCAAATTTCCAGTCCCGATATGATCTTCCACCATCTTACCGTGAAGAACCACCACCCCAATACTATCATAATGCCTCCCATTACCAAGACTTTGGTACGTATTATCAAGAGAGACCCTCACATGATCTTCCTCTTCAATTTAGTTGTGAACCCGACAACTACCAAGAAGAATCACCCTGCAGAGAAAGGAATTATCCTCATGTTATAAAAATCAAGAGATGCAAAGCGATTTCCTGAATCCTCCTCCTCAATAGGAGATGTCAGGGTTGAAAAAGGCCTTTAGGGAATTTATGCAAATAAGTGAAGAGGAAGCTAGAAAACATGAAGAGATAATAAAAGTGTTGGACAAGAAGCACAAGTTCTGGGACTTGCAAAGGGAGGCTATTAGGGCTAATGAGGAGAATTGGGTTAGAATGGACGAAAATGAGGTCGAAGTGCTTGAACTGGACCTCAACTTTAATTTTTCTCGAGAGACTGAACAAGAAGGGGATGATGGTATTGAACTAAATGGCATGATGAATTATGAGGCAAAAAGGGCCGAAAAGCCCGAATTCATGCAACTAAACACGGTGTTGGATGAGTCCGAGGAAGATCCGAAAGAGGCCGAAGTGCAAAATTTGGATAAAAAGGCTAAGGATGGGAAGTATTGGCTTCAAAGCCAATTTGATGATGAATCTCCAAAAGAGACTAAGGATGGGAAGTATTAGCTTCAAAGCCAATTTGATGATGAATCTCCAAAAGAGGCAAAGGATGAAGTAGTTAAAGTGCCATCATTAGCTCAAGAGATGATAAATAAACTTCAGTTGTCTAAAGTGAGCAGTGATGTCAACCCTCTAGAGGTCGAGAATGAAGATGAAGAGGAACCTTTGCTGAAGCCAAGCCGAGCAGTGGAGAAAGTAGTCAACCACGATGTGCATAAGGGCATATTAGTAAGGGAGCCTGTGGTTGAGACAAAAACATGGGCCCCACCTCCTCTTGATTTATTTGAAAAATCTTGCTTACCGTATAATTTTAGATATGATTTGTCGATGAAATGTACATTATCGAAAGCTTGAGGAAATGAAAGAAAGAGTTGAGAGAAATGGGACCCGTCTTGGTTCTCCAAGATGGAGAAGAATTCCAAGCAGAGAAAGAGAAGAGAGGAGTTTGCATATATTTGCTCCAAAGGTGACATCTCTCCTTATTGCTCGCATGCATCACATCTGCATTTGATGCATGATTGTTTTAAAAATTAAGGGCAAGTACGGTTTTGCATTTGAAAATTTTGGTGCATGTTGTCACAAGTTCTATCGCTTGCCCTTTACTAATAATATATGGAAGATGCGACTTTTGGAGCGCTTACATAGGGAAGAGATTAAATGGTTTCAAAATTATTATTTTTGATAGAGGAAAATGCCTTCTTCCAAATGTTTGCATGTAGTAGTTGAAGACTTGGTAGAGTCTTAAGTGTGGTGTGTACCAATTTTGCACACCACGTTTTGATCATTTTTATGTGTTTAGTGTAACTTAAGTCCGAGTAAGGCATTAAGTGTTGTGTGTACTTTGTACACACCACAATCGAGTTTATTGAGTCTAGGAATCAGTCAAGCCGTAAGTGTGGTGTGTGCTTGAGTACACACCATAATCGAGTCTTGCATCATGTGCATCATTTTATGTAAACTTGCTGATTGATTGCCTGAAGTCTTAAGTAGTTTATTTTTCGAGCAATTGCCTTTGAGATTCATTGCATGCTGAAAATCACAGAAAAACTTTTGGGTTAGTGTTTCAAAATGTGGAATGTATATGTTATTAATTTTGAAGTAAGGCTGACGAGTGAAAGTTAAATATCGAATGGAAATGTTGTCAAGAGATATAAAATCACATGATTTTTTTTATTAAAAATCACACACGAAAGCACGTGAATCCTGGGTCAGTGGGGCTGGATTAGTGAAGCTGGAAAAGTGAAGAACGGGAAAAGGCAAAAAAAGTAAAAGGAAAAATTAAGAAAGAAATTATCATGTGTATTCATTCAGGAAGACCCAAGCCTTGTAAAGGGGAGGGATAGCCTAGAAAAGATTATGCACGAAATTGAAAAAGAAATTTGCTTGTATACCCTTAGAAAAGATGATTCTCACGGCACTAATCCCCCAAATATCTCTCCCGATTATTACACATCGATTTCTACACGATCCTCATTAAAAATTATTGCTAATTGATGTAGTTCTCTTAATAATGTACATGAATTCTAGAAAAAGACCATAATTGACAAACATAATATTCATGTTAATTAACTGGACATTTGGTTTGAGTATGAATTGGTTGAAAAGAAATTATGTAGCAATGGCATGTTAGTGAATAGATCTTAATCGTCATCTGATTGCTTAATTTACAAATGAAAGAATTTAAGGCATGTTATGAGAGAGAGTGTTTTTGTAACCTCATATGCATCATAGTTTTGGGTTGGGGGCTGTTTCCCACAAAACACTTAGGAGACGCCAAGCTCCCCCTATTGGAGTTAAATCCAGAGTTTTGAACGCGGTACATTCTGCACTTGATTTTTTTCTTCTTATCGGGGACGACAATGTTTTAAGTGTGTGGTGCTGATGTGGGTCCATTTGGTGTCTATATCGACACCTCTTTACCCACATTTAGTGCCGAATTTCCCTCATTACGTGGATATTTAGAGCAGTTTGTACCACTTTATGTCTTCGGGTATATTGGTGCAATTGTGCACTTTATAGGTGGAAATTGAGCAAAATGTACTAGAATCGAGCATGCACGAGACATGGCCAGCAGAATTTTTCAGAGTGCACAACTTTCTCATATTTAATTTGATTTAACCTAAAGTTATATCCAATTCAAGATAACTGGTGTTGGGCCAAAGCGTGAACGAAAATGTCACACTCTAACACCCCGTGCAAGTATACATGGTCACAAGTAATAACCGGTAAGTCCGGGTCGATTTCCATGAGGACTAATGAGGGTCGTCGATTAATCAAGTGTGAGTGTGGGAAATTAAAACTCCTAGGTCAACTTTATGGAATAAAAGCAAGTGGCAATTTCAATCAAATGCACGTGAAATGTAAACAATCAAGTTAAGAGAAGCCGAGGTGCTAGATATGCATGGTCTCGATTATGAAATAAAGAGATATGAGTTCGCTTGGTTGATTCGTGTGTTTAACCTATATCTTAGATACCGTTTACGCCTCTCGGCATTGAAAATAGCCTAATCTCGAAATGACACTTGCTCTCTCGAGTTCGTATCTATTCCGGGACTGCAATGGTTCGACAATTATGGGCTAAGTGTTAATTCGGGGTGTCCAAACACGGTTTCGAGCCCCTAACACCTTGTGGTGCCTAGATCCAAAACCATTTGCCTCTCTCGAGACAACCTAGCTTCCTAAACATGCACCCTAATTGGCCAAATCAAGATACAAGCAATCAATTAAGGCAATCCACACTACACATTTCTCAACCCTAGAACTAATACCTCAATATTTCATGTTTTGAACCATACAAAATCTAGCACCCATGGCTAAGGGTTTTAACCCTCAACCATGGTACTCAAATAACAAGTCATGGATACAAAGCAAGGAAAACAAGATTTGAAAGCAATATGAACAAGTCTAGAGCTAGAGAAAAGAGAAATTGCTCAATTGTCTTCTACTTTGCTCCAAGCTCCAAACTCTTGTTGTCTTCTTGTAACTTCCCAAATTGATGATGAGTAGATGGTTGTCACCTCAAGAACCAAGCTCTAAGCTCCCAATCAAGCTCTCCAATGGTGATGATGCTAGGTTGAAGGTGGATGCTCTCAAGGTAATTGGTTGGTGAAGGGATACCCAAAAAGATGCTAGTGTTTGCCTTAAATAGGCAGAAATTCGAATTCTGCTCCTCCAGGCGCTCCGGTTTGGATCACACTCCGGACCTGTGAAATCATTGTTTAGATCCGCTCGGCGCTCCGGTCCGGATCGCTTATCGGACCTGAGAGTTTGGCTTCGGATGTCAGATCCGTTGACAGCTCCAGTTCTGATCGCCTTCCGGACCTTAGAGCTTTTTGCTCAGCCTCCTAAGCTCCGCTGGCAGATCCAGTCCACAACACCTTCCAGACCTGCTCTCTGCCATCTTTTTTTCCTCGCTTGCTCGACTCCAAAATGCGACCATCTCACCATCTCGATTTAAGCTCCGATATCCATGCTTCTACAAAATCACAACCAAAACTCCTCGCAGTATCAAAACGCTCGTTTATCTCCAACATAAGCACAAATCAAGAACTTAAACCTCAAATTTGTGGGTGAAATGTGTCGAAGTGACATCCTTTCGGACCCACAACAACACCCAAACTCAAAGGTTTATCGTCCCGATAAACTAAAGAGCAACTATACAAAAGAATCCAAAATCCCACCGAGTAAGATACCCTGAAGTTAACTCTGTAGGAGGAGCTCGGTGCCTCCAAAGGGTTTAAGGACAAGCACCCCTAACCGAAATGCACACTACATTGAAAAACGAGTAATGACACACATTAAAATACTTTCTTAACTCCTAATGATCAACGAGCATATATGATGGAAGTTAATCTAAGAACTAACGACCCAATTGCTCAAACATACATGGTTAGGCTTATAGGCTCACGATAGCAGGCAAACATCAAAGTGCATGAAATGTACGTTGTACAATGTTCACTCTACATTTATATCAAGCACTTCATGTCTTTGCACATTTTGCACCACTTAAGTTCCCTTTCCCCTAATGCTTTGGTGTTCATAGGCTAGTAAGTAAACCAGATCCCTTTGATCAATTGACTCGAGCCATGAGAGAATCCATATGTGTAGGGCTTTAGTTTGGCTTAGGCTTGGGTAGTAGTTTTAGAAGATCAAAACGAGGTAAATGTGGTGTATTACCACAAAGTTGTCTCATTCCTCACAAACCCCAATTACATCAATTCTCTCCCCGATCTTGTTATTTTCCTGAGACATTCTACCTCTCAACTCACTCATTCCCTCCTTTTCTTGTTACGAACCCCTTTAAAATCTTATTAGTGATAAAGGCAACTTGCTTGGATTTTAGGTCGACTTAAAGCTCGAACTATCCTTTTTTTTCTTCACTTAGATTTTCTCTCAGGTTTTGGGGATTTTTATCGTAGCCTTCTTTTCTTTTCCTTTTCTTTTCCAATTCTTTTTTTTTCTCATTTTCTCTTTTGGTTTTTCACTTTAATATTTTTCACATTTCCCCAAACCCAAAACTCATAATGTGGATAATTATTCTCAAGTTGATTGTCACTTTTCTTTTTCTTGTGAACCCAAATCCGGTTCGTCAAGCAATTATCAAGCCCTTTGTATCCCTTCCCTTTCATTCATTTCAATTCCTATAAAATGATCTACCATCCCATATCTCGAACCCACACTAAGTGATATGATGCATGGGTTCAAATTGTCGTTAGGCTATAGAAATGAAAGACACATTGGCTTGTAATGTAGGGACACTTAAAAAGACTATTTGGCTCGAAACGGGCACTAGGGATCAAATGTAGAGGTAGATAGTTTTAGGCTCAAACGATCCAAAGATGGCCTACGGATTGTTCCCCATGGTCACGAGTCCTTGGCCCGAAGCCGAGCGTGGTCGAATCACTAGTTCTAACCACAAAACACTAGGGGGTGCAAAAAGTGGTTTCAATCATGCAATGTATCAAGTAACATGGGATCAAAAGTAGACACACACTTTGGCACACAAGGACATTTATATGTTATCACAATAAGCTTATAAAACTAAACCAAATGAAGTTCAACTAAACTAAATACTAGCTTATTCTAACTCAAAATCAACTACTTGGCTATGAGTACCTCATAAGAGCCTCTCGCTCGGGTCGTCCTCTCTTTCAGGCTCTTCCTCATCCATGGGCACATTGATGTAGACATCATCCTCTTGGCTCGTCTACGGGTAGTAAGCATCCACTGTTGGGTCAAAGAGGTTGACCCCTTGCTCCTTGTGAAGTCCCGGCTCCTCCCGAACCATAGTGAACTCGCATCATGCCCAACATCTCTGAAACATCGCCTTGCACTCGGTCCATTCTTCCCTCCAGTGCTCCCAATCTCGCCCCTGTGTCCGTCTGGAAGTTGTTGACATTGGTACACCATCCTCCTAGCTTGTCCTGGAACTCCATGAACTGCACATAAGTGACATGAGTCGACCCTTGGCTGCTACTCGCACCCGTCCCTTGCTTCTTTCCTCTTCTTCAGGATCTCCTTAGCCTGAGGGAGTATGGTATAGTCGATGATCCCGTCAAGGCATCCCTCAACCTCGGGGCAAGGGGTTGTCTCAATATCCCAAATCTTGGGACCCCGAGCCGACAAAAAAGGCATATTAATGGCAATTTGGGTCACAAGTACCCCACAATAGAGATGGGTTGGCGGCTTCTTCTTGAACATGAGCAATTGGTCCCAAATCATCGCCCCCCACGGTGCCCTTTTGTCTCTCTTGTAGGCATATAGAATCCGGAGCTCCTTTCTATTAACATCGTGCATACTGTTGGCTCGGCCGAATAAGGTGGCGGCTAGCAACTGATGGAACACATACATATCCGCGTCCTCCTCCTTGATCCTCCAAGTGTCGGGTTTGCCCCGAAAATCCCTCTCTCCCGTTATACCGTACCACATATCATGAGGCAAATAATCATCCCATTCCGCAACATTAGCTTCTCCCTCCAACCCAAATATCTTCTTCAAATCCTTCATTTGGATCGAAAATCGCCTCCCACACAATCGAAAGTGGAGGCGAGTCTCGTCCTTCTTCTCATGGCGTAATGTGGTCACAAACTCAATTGTCAAGTCCTTATAAATAGGGACCTTCCAATCAATAAACCGAGACCACCCGAGGGTCTTCTTCATGTTTCCAATCATTAAAGTATTATAGATTGACAATGGCATTAATTTGATTCCCGCTCCAAGATCGCACAAAGACATAATCGACGAATGACCTCTAATACCGACCAGGATGGTGAAACTTCCCGGATCCTTTTCTTTTGTTGGGATCTTGTTCGAGACTATGGCACTACACTCCTCGTTAAGCTTGAATTGAGTGCACTCGTGCAAAATCTCCCGAGTCGAGAGGATCTCCTTGAGGAACTTGTGATATTTAAGGAGTTGGAGCCTCAACGGCTTTGGGCGCTTCAGCCTCTATTTCCGTATCTGGTTCCCTTCCCTTCTCTTTAATAGGTCCTTCCACAAATTCTTCGTTATTGTCTTCTTCCTCATGCACTTCTTGTCTTCTTAGGTCGGGTTCTCTTGGCCCCGGGAGTGTAGCTCTACTTCTCAAGGTAATAGCTTTCGCATGGTCTTTACCATGTTTTCTCGGATTTTCCGTGCTGCTCGACAATCCCCCCATTGGCCTCGCGGCACTCAGACTAGCTAATTGTCCTTCAATTTTTCTCACCGTAGCCGCCAACCTAGTTACCTTTTTAGACATTCTCCCAATCATCGCATTGGTGGAATTGGTCCGCTCCGCTAAAGTTTTGTTCGTCACATCTTGAGACTTCATGAATGCGGCTAAAACGTCCTCCGGACGATGGATATGCATGATTGTTATTATTCCTCTCAAACCCCGGAGGTCGAGGTGCTTCATTGTAGTTCCCCCTATTTTGATTTCCTTGGTAAGCACCTCGATTGTTCCCCGAATTCCCTTGATTATGGACGAAGGGTTGCCTCCCATGATTTCCTTGATTCTCGGCGCCCATATTTCCATAATTACCACGGATGTGGCCTCATTGATTCTCGTATTGGACATTCTCGGCATGGTTGTTACCTTGAGTTACTTGGTGGAAGTGTTGGTTCTTGAGGATTTGATCATTCACATAAGCGACACCTCACGCATTCACTCCGCAATCATAATATTCGTGCGTCGGATCCGCACAAGTTTCGCACGGACCATGGCTTGGTGACTCTACTTTCGCACTTGGATTTCCTTGCTTCATAAATTTCATCATCTAGTCGAACCTCGTGGTCAAAAGGTCCGAGATAGCCTCATTTTCAATTACTTGAGCCAAGTGACAAAAGTTATTCCGTCTTTCCGAGTGCCATTGATGAGTGTTGTTAGCACATTTCTCGATAATGTCATAAATATAATCCGGGTGAAGATCCAAAAGGGCTCCATGGCCCGCGGCATTCAACACCATTTGAGCCGAGGGAATCAAATGGTTGACAAAAGTCTCATATAGTTCTGGAAGGATAATTGTGCTCTTCATGAATTGGGTAGTGAGGGTATTAGGGAATTGGTTCCATCCCCCATTGTATTTGCTCGTTGTTGTTCATTTCGCATTGGTTGATGATTCTCCCTTAGAGGAGTTCGTCGCTTGAATGTCAGATTCTTCCGAATCTCCTCGATAATGGGCTCAAAATGAGCTCCTTGAGGCGGACCCTCATTCCGTTCAGGTTGACCCGAACCCACTCCACTATCAGAATGTTGCAAAATCTCATCTCTTCTTCTGCTTGCGTTGTTCTTCTTACAATAGGCTTCAATCTCGGGGTTATATGTGTATTCAATCGGCCTAGACGACCGGGTCATGCACTAGAATCGGTACCTACAAGCAATCAACATAAGTATCAATGATTTCACAAAAGATATGTAAGTCAAATACTATGGGATAATCTCACGTAGCTGTAGTTGAGTTGACACTTTTTCACCTCACAACAGCTGACTTTTACTTTGTTGTTATTGGTGCGATGAGAATTTTTTTTTTGTCACTCAACTACAGTCAGCTAACTTTTTAGTTAGTTTTAAATGTGAAAAGACCTAACTACCCTTAATTGTCATTTAAATTTTCAAAATTATATCATTTACGTAATGAGAATTTTATTATTTGTTTCAATTAATGAAAAAAAGAACAAACATTTTAGTGGTTATTTTGAAAAAATGGGCATTGCAGTTATGACATAATTTTGAGAGAGGGGAAAAAAAGAAGCTAAATGGCATAACTTTAAAATTTTAAATGAAAATTAATGGTATTTTAGTCATTTCACATTTAAAACTAATTGAAAAGTTAACTGAGTGTAATTAAGTGAAGAAAAAAATTGTCAGCTCACATATAATAACAAAATAAAAGTCAGCTTTATTTAGGTGAAAAAAGTATGAAGTCAATTATACCTATGTGAGATTATCCTTCAAATAATACAAATCAATTTATTATTTAACACACGTATATTAGCCGTTTCAATACAAAATAATAATTGATAGCAAAATAGTACACGTGTATTATTCCACTTTGCAACCGGTGATACTGTACAACAAGTTTGGCAAGCTGATTAGGTCCTATTGAAGTCATATTATTTCTCTTTTCCAAAGTGAAATAATACTGTCATTTTTTGTAATTATCCCTAAAAAAATATCTCAAGTAAATAGTGGTCACCACTTTTAACTTGCAGTGTCCAAGACATGTGTCATACTTATTGAAAACTAGCTCTTGTCTAATTTGTCCGCCGATTACTTCAATGTCTGATCGTCCAAAATTCTCATTGTAATAGCAGCAGCTTCCTTTGTATGGATATTGTCTGTTTGATAGGCTAAATTCTTTTTCTTAGTTTGTGCCGCAGCTTTATACCTATTTAAACATTGCAATGCTCCTCATTGTGTTCCAAACTATTGGCCATCACCATCACTAAAACATATGGCATTCCTGAGTACCCTTTCCCATCATGTGCCCTGCAGGACCTCCTTCTTCATCACTTTTTCATGCTCTCTCACCGGCAATAGGCCCAAACCCGACCGGCCACAAAGGCTAAACCTCAACGCCACTCTCAAGATCAATGCCATTTCACCAAACAATCTTCGAGCCAAGTTGGAGTCACTCAAGCGATATGTACGTGCATCCACTGCAACAACCTTTGCATCGCCACTTTTGTTGGAAGACCTGGCTGAGGAGGAGCAAACCCGCCAGAACATTCCGACAAAGAAGCAGCTGGTTGATTCCCACCGCCAGGGGCTGATCATATTAGGCGGTGTCGGCTACAGGCAGACTGTTGTCGTTAGGTCCTGTGAAGTTGGTCCTGACAAAACCATCACATTAGAGAGCATCCTTAACCTTCTCCAGGTACATGTTACTTGCAACTCCGCCAAGATAATGTCTCTGTATTGCCTGATCTTGAAATGCTGACTTTTCTGGGTGTTCGTGTCTTGTTTAGGAAACAGCATTGAACCATGTGTGGATGTCCGGACTTCTCAGCAATGGATTTGGTGCAACACACGGAATGATGAAAAACAATCTCATATGGGTTGTCTCCAGAATACAACTTCAAGTTGATCACTACCCAATCTGGTACCAAATCTAACTTTTGTCCATCAATCTTCTCTCCTGCTGCATCAACACTCCCTTGCAAAAATATGCCCTATACAATGCCACTGTAATACATTTGCACGAAAAAACAAAGTTCAGAGCAAATTTTTGACATTAACAAAATACGAAACACCTTCTTCTTGCAATAGTATCATAGTACATGACAGCTTTTTGTTATTTTCCCTTTAGAATATAAAAACTAAAAAGTCATATTCCTCTAACAACAAGAAACAAAAGGCAATCATAGGAATTCCCATCATATTAAAAAAAGAGGTTTCACTTGTCAGCTAGCTTTGGAAGTTACTAGGCATCTGTAATGTATCCTTTAGGAACCAAAAAACATATAGCATAGGAGGAACCTGTCATGGTCTTTGTTATGAATGTTACCTTTATATATGCAGGGGAGAGGTGGTGGAAGTGGACACATGGGTTGGAGCCTCAGGCAAGAATGGGATGCGCAGGGACTGGCTCATAAGAAGTCAAGCAACAGGCCACATTTTCGCCCGCGCCACCAGCACATGGGTGATGATGAATGAGAAAACAAGGCGGCTCTCCAAGATGCCCGACGTCGTGAGGGCTGAGATCTCTCCTTGGTTCATAGAGAAAAAAGCAATCCATGATGACATGCCTGAGAAGATTGGCAAGTTGGACAAGACTGCAAAATATGCCATCTCTGCCTTGAAGGTAAAACCCTTACTTGCATTGCTAGAAACTATCCTCTAAAAGTAAATCTGTAAGGTACAAAGCTCTGATACCATATTAAAGCTCAAGCTGATAGTTGGAGAATCAGTTATTGCTTTTACATTTTATATGACTGACTGATGTAAGTGTAACTCTGTAATCTGCAGCCGAAGAGGAGTGATTTGGACATGAACCAACATGTGAACAATGTCAAGTATGTGAAATGGATGTTTGAGGTAATAATAAACACAACACTGCCACCAACCCAACATTCAATCATTTGGCAAAAACTACTGAACTTACTCTTCCTTTTACTGCATCCACAGACCGTCCCAGATTCAGTTCTGGAGTCCCACCAACTTGCTGGCATTGTACTAGAATATAGAAAAGAATGTGGGAGTTCAGATGTTGTCGAATCACTGTGTGAACCAGACCAAGGCACTGAGATGAGCATGCTCAATGGATTTCATTTGGCATCTAACTTCCTTGAAAATGGAGGGCATTTAGGATCCGGACCGCTGCGGTATACACATCTTCTTCAAGTTAACGGAGACAAGGCAAAAGAAGAGATCGTCAGGGGAAGGACCATATGGAAGAAGAAGACAACCTTGTAAGAGGATGAGGGAAGGTGTATAAGGATTTGTCCATAAGCTCAATGGTGTTTGAGACATTCTGGTTCTGGCTTTGCCTCTGCCTCTTGCAAGAATACCTAAAATGAAGATTCTAATAATCAGTATTCCACAATGGTAAGCATGTGGATACACAAAATAAGGAGTCTAAGGTTGATGGTAATTGTAAGATATTAAATCTGAGACTAGGAATCCTTAGTAAATGGTTCTTAGTCTTCATTGTTTATCAAGTAATAAGAGTGATCACCTTCAATTCAAAATGAGTCATTTTAAATTTGCCTTGTTAACTATATATACTGCTCAAATACAACACTAAATAGTCTGAGCATGTCAACATGGTTTCATCGAGACAAACGATGAAAACAAAACAGTTGCAGACAATCTTACTTTGTTTGTAAGTACATAAACAATAATAATGTTACGGTCCCATTTTGGATCCGGTTATGGGCTGATTTGGATAGATAGTTGAGTTCGATTAACGAGAAAGCTCTAATCTCAATGTAGCATTCGTCGTAGAGAGAACACAAGATCTCAAAAAGAACCAATTTACTAATAATCTTCTCAATACTTTATTCATGGAACCTGTAGGTATTTATTGCCTACTTGAACCCTAATCCCAACTACAAACTAATACAAATACTAAAAGGACTCTAACCAAACTAATAGTAATCTCAAACTAATACAAAAACTAAAAGGTTTCAAATAGAGTTTGTCTAATAGGAATAGGACTCCTAACAAATAACTTACATGACAGTGGTTACATAATTAAGGGGGATTAGGGGTATCATATGCTTGTAACAAAATTCAAATACATTATTGGTTCACCTTGTTAATACAATGAGAGCATTCATTTATACTAATTAGGAAGCTAAATAATATGAAATAACCTTTAATACTAACAAGAGGGTGCTTAATACTAAATAGAATTTTTTTCATCAGCAAAAGACGATTAAATTAAAAGAGAGAAATCGATTTTCCAAGACGGGGCAAAGAAAACTCTAAAAACAATACAAGAACAAGGAAAATAAAGGAAAGATTTCAACGAGAGAGGAGAATGGATGAGAGAGACGTTGCATTTTCGGCTTGAATATGTTGAAGAGATTGGATGACAGCCTCTTCATTATCTCTTGGAGTAACTCCGTTGGATTTGCAGAGTTCCCAAGTTCTGATGACGCTTTATAGACTCTAACAATTAATGAAGGTCATTTAAATGTTTATACAAGAGGGGCAACGTGCAAATACCCGTCAGAGCGTGAAGGAATAAGAGAATAATATATGCTGAAATCGATGAGAAGACCAAACGATCAGGAATATCACAAGGCTATGTTCTACAAATACGTGGATAAATTTCAGACGATACTCGAGCAATTTTAACAAGTGGTGGAAAGCTACAAACAGTAGGGATGAACTGAACTTCAAGCTAATTTACTAGGAAATAAATTCAGAAAACTTACTTTGTCCCAACTTGATGCATGTGAGAAGCTCAACTATGCAAATTGCAAGGGAAAGCCAATAAAATGTTCCTACCTATTTTACTGGTTTTCTGAAGATCAATGCAGTGAGTCACTCAGGAGACTTCGAGAGATCTTGGAGGTAGGAATTGTACTCCCGAATTGTTGATGTTGAATTAACCACCATAAGACAAACCTATAGATTATCACAGGGTTTTGAGGAGGAACCAAAAGACAGAACCTGAGAAAGCTCCACTGTCAAGAAGATGATGCAAAACAAAGACTGAGAAGTTGAATAAATCGCCATGGACCAAGTTATGGGTGCCACTCATCTTTGTCCCAATGTGCAGGCGTAAACTGAAACTATAAACAAAATATATAAGAATTCTTACAAGTGATTAACCAGGACTACCAATTTGTTGGGCTAAATTTTGTATATCATTTTGCAGTACAAACATAAAGTGAAACTCATAACAAACAAACAGCTGTATTAAATGTTCCATGCATCCTAAAACCTGCACATTAATCAAAAGAGAACAATGTATAAATAAACATCACGTGATAGCTTCTCATGCATGTGAATGCCTTACAGGCTTTTGCAAGGGAACAAGACTTTGGATTGAGAAATATAAATTCAAAAAATGGATCAGTACTAAGAACACGTTTGTCATAGCAAAAGCTATAATTCTAATTGAAGAACACAGATATGATTATAATGTCTATTATGGAAAAAAAATCTTTAAAATTGTAATAATCAAAATGCTAACTAGTAAAACAGAAATCATTGCCCATATGCCCCTTAAGCAAAGCCATGTACAACAGGTTTTTCGAAAAATGTCATAGAAAAGAAAGTTTCAATTTCAATTGACCATTACCTTTTCACAGATAACAAGATCATCAGATGAAGTGTTTTCAGGATAAAGCTCTCCACTTGGCCAACTGGAAGATAAATCCACGCCAAAAATAAGATAGTTCAATCATTTAAGCACAATTAAAAACATTTTATACATAATACAGTCATGTGAATATCTTCAGGCTTCGTATATTGGATTGATGAGGCAGCATTTTGATCGGACTGTCACTTTACATATGGACTTATAACTGAAGCTCAACGAGGATGACAGTAAGCTACACCATAATCCTCTCAATCAATTACAGCAACCTCATCATGTTTATCAGTAGAATTTTAAGGTGTTTATTAAGTGGTAAATTGTTCCACATATTTGGATGTGAGACTTCAACACCCTTCACATTCATGTTAGATTGAGAATCTACCTTGCGTAAGATGCTATACATGTACCGTGAATCTTTAAACCAAATCAAAATGACATATATGAGTGAACGTTTATATTCAACGTCAATCCACAAGTTCCAATTTAACAAAATGTGGCCCAAAGTGTTGTTTGTTCTTGAACATCTAATTATTCACACATTTTGATCAAATAAATAAGTACCAAGTAGTGGCACCTTTACCTTTCCAATTGGACCAACACACAGGCACTGAATCAGAGTGAAGCAATCTGGGTTTGGAGCAATTCACACATTTTGTGTTCTATATCTCTGAACTCAAAATTATCTTATTTGATTACCAACAAATCTTAATCTAGTAAATGGGTTTGTCCAATTTTATGGTATAATTATTCTATTAAGTGCCCACACATCTCATTGATTCAGATTCAACACTTCTCACCCACATTTTAACCAACCAATTACTATCCACAGCAAGCCCATATCGAATCGCTTGTATGTTTCCATATAAATCTAAAACATGTTACAAGATTTGCATGTTACAGTCGAAGCCCGTAACCAGATCTTTACATCCTTAAAAAGACAGCAATTCATTTGTAACTGATGGGACTAGATTCAAACCTTGGTCTATGCGGCTTCATACTCCAATACAGTAATTCAACTAAAGAGCTACATGTCTACTGATTCCATGAACAATTTTCTGGGTTTCCTTGTACCGAGAGTGAGATGGAAGAAAGCTTTTTGACTTCAAACATAGTGATGATACAAGTACATTTTTGATGATTTTGGAAGATCCAAAAAGATGTTCTAATCACAAGTAAGCAATAAAGAGTAGGGACACGATATATAATATTAGAAAATTGTAAAATGGTACAACACACTTTTACAAGAGTGTTTTGTATTTTCATTAATGACAAAAAGGATAGTAAGAATTCCGCAACACATTTTTTTGTCATTAATGAAATGTACATCACTCTTGAAAAATAGTCATAGTATGAGACACCATTTTGCTGTTCTCGTTACAATTTTTTGGACACTTGACAAGTTCCAATCAAAAGCTTTCAACATCCCAACGTTATGTCAAAATCATCACAAGGATGTCATGAAACACAACAATTAACCATCAAATTCCTTTCAAGACTGGCTGCAGCATAACTTGCATTCTATGCTAAAAGGATCCACCAGGTACTGTAGATAAGAAATGTGAAAATATACATGCTACTCAGTTCACTACCCATATTTTTCCGGACTAGGGAATGAAAAATTCATTCTCACTCACTTCGTCTTATTCAAGCTATCTAGTTTTCTGGATAAGTGAGCAAGAGAAAGTTAAAGGATCATCCAAAATAGGACCAAGACTCCATATTTAAGGGGGGCGACTCAGAAATGTACCAAAACCTTGAACTCAGTAGGTGTAACCCTTGACGAACATTCCCTTCTTGGCCTCCTCACTTTCACCCTCAGCAGAGTACTTTCCAAGCTGAGCAAGTGAATTTGCCTTCGCACGTATCAGAAGAGCCGTCTGTGCAGCCTTTACGTTCTCGAGGCGTCCTTGCCATGTCTTGAGCACAGTGTTCTGAAGAGCACGTGCATACGAGAAGGAAACATGCCACGGGTTGGGGCTTTGGTTCATTGCATTCAGGTTCAAAGTTGCTTCCGCTTCAGATTGTCCTCCTGATAAAAACTGAGAAGCATACAGAAAAATGTGGACTTATCAGAGATGATAATTTGCACATGGATTTCAAATGCATACTACAAATACAGATTTATCACAATCGCTAATTAAACTATTGAAGCATTGATATCAGAATCGGCAAGACAAATTGCTTGCTCAAGTAACCACAGCACAAGGAATTTCAAGCAAAAGCTGTAGAAACACTGTAGCTTAAACATGAAGAATATAGAATGAATCCCTAAGAGAACTATACTATAATCTTAACAATTGTGATCTGTGGCCAACTAATCCTTTTGACTGGAACATACAACCGTAATCATGACTTTTAACTTTCATTACCAAAGGTATTAGTCATGTATCTTTTAAATTCGTGAAGAGAGGTTCATGAATTCATACCATGATCCCAGGAACAGCAGGAGGAACTCTCCTCTTAAGCATTGTGAGGGTATTTTTTGCAATGGTTTCTGGAGAGGCCTTCTCCTTGTGTTCAGCTCCAGGGGTTACCATGCTGGGTTTAAGAAGAATTCCCTCAAACATGACATTGTTTTCAGCCAAGTAAGAGAAAACTTCAGACCACACCTTCTCTGCCACTTCAAGTGTCCTCTCAATTGGATGGTCCCCATCAAGAAGAATCTCAGGTTCCACAATAGGGACAAGGCCATTGTCCTGCACCAGAAATAAAAGTCAACTAAACAAAAAATGTGAGATCTAAACCTACAAAGACAAACTAAGAAATATTCTCGTAAGAAATATTCTCATAATTAAGAAATATTCTCTCATGAGACTATCCTTTTTACATCATAAGCATTTTTCTAATTGATGTGTAAGCTAAAATGATGAAATGAAGTAAACCAAACATTGTATCAGTCTCACCACCAGTTTTAACTCATCCCGGCTGAATTAGAAAAAAAGTGTTTCAATTTGCAGGATAGGATACAAGAATTGGCATACCACACAATTTACCTGCTTTGGATGTAAATGTAAACCATATGCTAAGATTTTAACCACAAATCACAATAACATCATTTATTTTCTATCCATCAGGTTAAACTCACAATGATATAGGATTTAAAAACTAAAGACTTTATTCTGAGGATGCAAGAATTTATGTACTATAAAGTAATATTCTATGGAAGTACAAATGACATCCTGACTGACTTGATGACAGTCACAGAATTGAGTGAATTGTGAAGTAGCATCCACCAGAAATATAAGAAACAACTTTTAGTAATAGGTAATATTTAGGATTGAGAGTAGGCATACCTGAGAAATGGCAGCATAACGTGCAAGTCCCCATGCAGCTTCCTTAACAGCAAGAGCGGAAGGACCACAAGGAATGCTGACAACTGTTCTCCTGGTAATTCCAAATATCATGAACGCAATAAAAATATAAGATATCAGTATGCTCTTCTAGCAGCAAAACAACTATAAGTAATAAACTTTGTAGACACAAGAATATAAATGATTTTTTTCCATTCAGTAGAAACTGTTCAACCAAAAGTAAAACTGCTTACCACTTGGCAAAGCGAGCACCTTGCTTGTAGTACTCTGCAGATCTTGATGCCAACCCATCTAATCCTTGGCACCAAGATTCATTGTTCGATCCAGGTAAGGGAGACAAACCCTGAAAAACAAGTTAAGCAACAGAGAAATGAGTGGGCATGTTGCTGATGATACATAGATACCAGGCATGATATTCAAGAACGTATTGATAAAATCTAGCAACAGCTTACCTTGTCAACTTTAATTCCAGGCATGATATTTGCTTCACGCAAGCAGTCCACAAACTTCTTTCCATCAGTGGTTGACTGGTAGAGTGTTTCCTCAAAAAGAATTGCACCCGAAATATAGTCTCCCAGGCCAGGAGCGGTCAGCAAAAGTTGCCTGTAGGCCTGTCGGTTCTCCTCTGTATTCTCTAAACCAATAGATGAGAGCCTCTTCCCAGCGGTTGCATTTGATTCATCAATGGCAAGGATACCACGACCAGAGGATGCGATAGATTTCTACATCATCAAAACATAAACAGTATTTTATTGATACAAGTCTTCTATACAGACAATTTCCCCATTTCAATAGCATAACTATACTGCAACACTATATCATGAGCTTGACTGATAGAGAAATGAATCATTCTATGCACTAATAGAAATAAAACAGGAGACATCAAAAGCTATTACTCAATACACCGTATGCAATGTTTTCAAAATCCCCAAAACTCCCAATCAAAATAACCTTCTGAAAGCAGAATTCTAATAACTTTAGCATGCAATCTAACTCTGCCCAAATTTTTGATAATTATCATTTCATTACCCCAGAAAACTCAGTGATTCATAATTCATGTATTGGATTAAATATGAATAAAAATCACATAAAACAATTTCATGCAGCAGGAACATACAAAAGCCCAATCATAAGAAGATGGACAAGACATCAATCACACAAATTATTAGGTGATCAATCAAACCAAAGGGTGGTCAATATTTATGTATCTAGATCGATTAAAAGATAAAACAATCACTACATACAAAGTTACACGGAACAGAAACATGTAATCACAGATACGGCAAGAACAACCCAGAGACCTAGAAGGGCAAATGATGGAGAGAGAACTCACAGCGGTCTGGACGAGCTCGTCGGAGAAAGAGGAAGCGCGGATCTTGAAGCTGACCCGGCGAGTGGCCGATCGAGTTGTCAAGGAATCGGGGCGCTGAGCGAAGGAGTTGGGTCCGATGAGTTGCGAAGACAACGTGTCCAGCTTCGCGAAACTCGCAGAGGCCATGGCGACGAAAACGAGGCAAGAGAATGAGATCGAGAGTGGATGGTTGGTGAAGAAGAGGATTTCGAGTTTTGTTGTGATTTTGTGAATCAGTGATGGGGTCGGGGCGAGTTTGATAATAATGATGGCAGAGAAACAGTTAAAAACAAATAAGGCGTCGTTTTTCTCGGATGGTCCGCAACGAGGAGGAGTTTAGGTGTACAGACAACGACCGCGCGCGCGGCACCTACCAAACGGCTCTTGTTGATACGACTGTGCCCTGCTTAATGGTTAATTACAATTTACCGTATTACCGGTTTTACACTTTATCATGGTTATTATAAAAAAAAATTAATTTGAGAGCATTTAATTGTTTTTCTATAGTTTGCTCTAATACCATTAGAATTTAGACTGAAAACTTATTTTTTTTAAACAAAATAAAATACCCCTGAATTAAATTCAAATCAATTCAGTCTAGTTTGCTCGGACCGGTAATAAACTAGAATTGTGATCTGGTCTTGACAATTGGACCGGTTCAACCAGATCCCAATCGCCTCCTTTTTTGTCGAGAGTGTTTCTCCGTCGCTAGTCTCCAGCAAGTATCGGCGTTTAAGATCTGGGACAAGAACACCCTCACCTCAAGTACCATTCTAATTTTCAAAAAATGTCATGGAACCCCTTAAACTCATCTCTCATGTCTGATTGTATCACTAAAACACGATTAACAAAAAAATCAGCAAAGTTGTTGCATCCATGACTCAATATTAAAAAAAAAAATCAGTATCTAAGATTCAATTTAACAAAAAAAAAATTCAGCATCCATATTGAAAAAAAATTCAAGTAGGAAGCGAAGAGGAAGAGGTAGGAGAAGCAGCAGAAGAGGAGGAGGAACGGGGATTCGATAGGGAATAGAAGTTATGTCGACGAGAAGGTCTAATCTCAGGCTAGGATTAAGGAACCCCTAATCAAAGCGAAAGGGGAGGAGATCGATTTGGAAGAGGGACAATGCAAGAAGAACAAAATCAAGGTCAACGACGGGTCGGCCTGAGAATATGCAATTTACGTACCTGTCGATTCAGTACGTTCTGCTGAGCACCGTGTTCATATTATTGAAGCACACAGAGAAACTGCATATATGTTCCCCTCTCTCACCTTTGCCTCTCTCTCTCTCTCTCTCGGCATATTTGTTCCGACGATGATATGGGTCCATTGGGACGTCGCATCGACACCTCTATACTCACATTTAATGTCGAATTTTCCTCGTTATGTGGCTATTTAGAGTCGTTTGTACCACCTTACGCCTTCGGGTACGTTTGGTGCAATTATGCAGATTATAAGTTGAGAATTAGAGCTGAAAATTGCCTTAAAATTCTGCATCAAAGCCGAAACTTTTGGATGGCGTAGATATCTCGTCCGAACTCCATTTTGGGCCCAAATATGTCGATAAGGACAGATTTTTTTGATCTAGTCACTAGAGAAATTTGAGGATGTGACGATCTGTGTGATGCCGTCACACATACGTCACAATGAGACCAAACGTTTGTGACGATCGTCACATGCCCAATTTCAGTAATCAAAAGCGAATTTTGAATACCTAATTCGATATAGAACTCACCATTAACAATCCTCTTTGCTCCAAGGCGATTTTGGGGAGCTCTATTCACCACCATACTATCGTCCATCAAGTTCAACACGAGGACGAGGAATCATCACGAGCAAGCCGGTTGAGGATCGCATGAGTTTCCAACTCCATCCGAAGTTTAGAGTTTGATTCTCCCTCTTTTCTTGAACTAAATTGTAATTGATGAAATCCTTTTTAAGCACCATGGTTATGGGCTAAAAACCCTTAACCATGGGCATTAGGCCTTGTGACGATTTCATACTATGATAAGTTTAGTTTTCAGTTATTGGATGCGTGTGAAATTGATCATGCTTTATGCCTATTATATAAATTTTAAATTGATTGTTTGATGTTTATAATCTGAGTTCGAAATTAGCTCCGAGAGGTGTGATTGAGAATGGATCTAAGTAGGGTCGAGAGGTTGGTCTCCTGGAGTCGATGTCTTGATTGGAAAATTGTTACTCTTTTTGCGGTGGAGGATCGATTATAATTACCGAGAGGGTCGTCAATCCAAAAGTTAGGCGTTACTCAAAGCTGAGGGGTGAGTAACATATTTATAACATAGTCAATTTATGCATGCCCGATTAATTGAATGTTGAACATTGGCAAAAGTCGTCAGTCTAGCACCCGTGGTTGCTAGTTTTATTGTTGAATTTCACTATCATCCCCATTATTCTACAGTAGCTTATAACTAACCTTCTTTTAGTTTTTGATCAAAAATTCAAAATTTGAATATTTATTTTTATTTTACTTTTTCCCGAAAAGAGAACTTAAATTGTCCTAATAAGAGATCTCATTTTGGTCCCCATGAATCTGACCTGGATTTAAGCCAGAATATAAATTTACTTTATATGACCATGTATTGATACACGTAGGGGTGAGCATAAATGTCCGGACAACCCGGCCCAACCCGTGACCCGGACCAACCCAGACTAACCCGTCCGC
>JAYMTP010000879.1:0-28266 GCA_036897365.1 Geranium brycei | reverse complement strand
CTATAAATATTCTTGTGATTTATCATACATATATTATTACACATAACGAACATAATCGTCAAAATAAAATAAAAATAGGGTGTTGTGCTGATGTGGTGACACTTCAATTCCGTTTCAAGTTTTCAATTTCTACTTTGATAGTAAACTCCACATTTTTAAAGATGAACTTTACACCCCTCTACTCCTTTATATACATAGTTCATGTGTATAGTATAATAGATTTCTAGTGATTTTGCTTGACTTTGTAGTTGAACATTTAAATAAAAATAGAGTCGTTTTAGTCTATTTTTATTTATAAGTAATAAATATTTTTCCCACATAAATATGCTCATTTATAGTTTAATTTTTAATTTAAAATTTTGTTTCTCGGTTTAACCGTGAAACCGAACCGAAGTTGGTGGTTCAGAACCGACTGAACCATGTGAGGTTCGGTTTCAGTTTCGGGTGTGATAATCTCACAACCGAAGAACGTGGTTCGGTTTGATTTACAGGTTGTCGATTCTGTTAACCGAATTTGCACACCCCTATATTTAAATATATAACCTTTTTACTTAATACATTTTAACTAAAATGTGTCTTCTACACCCACTTAAAGTCTTTAATGTGTACACTTTACCCTCATTCAGTTTTAAATTTTTTGAAAATTCTTGTTATTTTTTTAAATGAATAAAATACTCCTAAATTAAGGATATATTATTTTAACTTGTTTTTTTGAAAAAATATATCGAATACAAAATGATTTTATTATTAAAAAATCTCCAAAAAGTTTTTTTATGTAAATTATTAAAAATAAAAAATGATGTGTAAAATCATATTTTATTTCTACTATTTTTTTCAAAAATATTATAATAATTTTTATTATTTATTTCTATATAATCGACAATTTAAAAATATTAAACTAAAGAATTTTCAAAGAAAGTAGCAAAAATTAGTAAAATACAAACATTAGGAAACTTAAAGGAGTGGAGAAGACATGTTTTTAGTTAAGGATGTTAAACGGAAAAATCATATACTTAAGAGGTGTTATCTGATATCACTGAAATATGTATTTTGTAAGATTAATACCTTATGAATGAGTTATAACACCTTACATTCTATTTGAGGATGTCCTAGTAGTCCAGTGGTCATTATATTTTATAAAAGATGATTGATTCGAATCATAGTGGGTATCTATTTCTATTTGGTGAAATGTTAAGATTAAGGATATAATTGAATTTTTTTAGTATATATGTCTAATTATATAATAATATATTTTTTAAACTAAGTCATAACAATTAGACTAACCATAAATGTAAATCGAAATGAATCGAAAAAACATACATGTGCATTATAATAGAAATAAATCATATCAAACAAAATATATTCAAATACTCACTTTATTAATGTACTAACACAATACAAACAATGGTAAGCAAATGAAAGTAACCGGGAACATCAAAGGTCAGTTGTAGAAATTAGATTCAGCCGATGCCCAGTAATTTGATTTCCTTAAGAAGTTTATTATGGACAACAGTATCCCAGTATATAACAAGAAGAAGAACTTCGATACAAAAAGAACACAAAAATCTTGCCAAATCATTCTCCGGGTAAATAAAGTCTCTTTGATGATATAAAATTAAGCAAAATCAATCATTAAGGCTTTGACCACGTTTAATTTCCAAATTACAATTTAATTTGTAAAGTTTGTTAAGAAATTATTATGGGCCCAAGCAAAATGTGATGAGCTTCCAGAGCCTAGTTTTTCTACGGCATTTGCGTCGACCACAACGTGCGGGCGCATGTGAGTCCAAGCCAGTAGCCTGCTCGCCCGTCCAAGATTTGCACCCCTCTCGCGTAAGAGAGAGAGTTTTACTTCTATGCTTTCTTACATGTATACAAAAACATGATACTGTATATATTTTAAGAAATACTAATGTTCTTTCTATTTGAGATTTTTAATAAATTACTGTGGGTACATAACTTTTGAGACATCACTTTGAGTGCACAACTAAATTTCACAACAACATCACTCACCTCTTATCTGTTTTGAGCTTGTGATGAACTGTTGAAAAAATCTCAAAGTGAATTCTAAGCACCCAAAAATCAAAACTTAAGTTAACATAGTCACAAATTAATATACTTATAAACTTAACCATTTTGTACAATTTTTGCAACAATAACAACTTACATAATTGAGCCATAAAAGTAAAATAAAGGATAAATTTGAAATTATAATTTAATATTTAAATTTTGTAAGTAATCAAATATGATGTTTATTTCAAAATTTTGAATGTAATTTTTTTATTAAAAAGCAACGGCTAAATATATATAATTTTGAAACAATAAACGAATAAATAAAAAGGAAATTGCAAGAAGTTACATTAATAAACTCACTTTTTTTGTGTTCTTCAAAAAATAAAAAAAAAACTCACTTTTGTAGTTCAACAACGGTGTATGGCACAACTGCGAGTTCAGGTTAGGAGGTATTGTTGATGGTTACTTCAATTCTATATTTACTTCGGGCAATGTGCTTTTAGAGGAAGTGCTAGACTCGGTCAAGTGTGTTATCAATGAGGAGATGAACTAGGCATTATTGCAATAGTAGACAAGTCGTCGAGTTCAAACAGTTTAAATGGATGATTGTCAAAACCGAGGTGATTGAGGAAAAATATATAAAATTAAAATAGGAGAAAATATTATTGATACGAGAATACATCTATTTATAGAGAATAAGATGAAACTCTAATTATTAAATTTAACCCTAATACTCTTGGGTTGACGAGCGTATACTATTCTAAAATTATCCCTCAAACTTAAATTTGTTAATAAACCAAATTGAGTTTGCAATTTGGAGGAGAAGTGTTATGTGGGGATAGATGCGACCTATAGCGTCATAGACTCTTCGCTTTTGGCTTTATGGCGTCTTGCGTTATATGCCTCGGGTCTTTGGAGGCTTGCGGTCTGCATCTTAGCTCTTTGCCGTTTTGTGCTCTACAACTCAGCTCTTTGGCATCTTGCACCCTAAGGCTTCATGGCGTACAATTTCTAGGTTCTTGCTCTTACTGATTGTTGGAGGGATAGAATTTAGATTTGATGTGTAAGGTTTGATACTATGATTAAATGATGACAAAAGTAAAATTTTGTTGCCCTACATACTCGTTGGAACCATGGGCGGACAAGTGAGAAGAACTATAAGGTAAGTGATGATTAAGAAGATTAGATTTACTGACGGCGAAAAACTGATGATCAAAGTGTGTCGCGATTCCACGTACCACCAGTGTACCGGTCTCAAGTAATATAGGGAAAATATATATTAAATACCCAAATTATCGAATCCAAGGGAAACACCAACAATGAACAATCAAATTAAGGTCTTATCATTAATCTCAACGAATTCAAAATAGAAAAATGGTGTCGGCACGCAAATGTAGAAAAATAGTAAATTGAGAAGAAGTCCAAATCAGAAAAGGTGATTGAGGGCAACAAGATCATAAATTAGTGTCAAGATAAAATGATTGACAATCATGCATAAAAGATATTTCAGAACACATGGCGACAACATGAATTCCTAGATTACCCAAAACTCCATTCCGCTCAATAAAGGGACTAATACAGTTATATAACCTAACTATTCCTACATGAGATTTAATTCATTATAAATCATTAAAATTCTCGAATTCTATTAACTTTCGGTTCTGGTGACCTTTGACTAATGCATTCGTGTTAATCACACTATCCTAACTAGAGTTTAAACCTGAGTTCCAAACTATTTATTTTCATCTATAAATATTGGTTCACATCCTCAACTCATAGATTCAAACATATATCAAGATGTTAAGGAGATAAAATATTAATTTTAATCAATTGAAAACACCATATTCGATGTTATATGCATGAATATCGATAAAATATCTTTAAGCTACTTCATTCAATCCATTCCCTAAATCAAAGTATTTAACAACTCATGACAAGAACAAGAACAAGCATAGTCATTATCATATAATAAACATTCAATCACAAGCACAAGAACAAAAAGGAGAAGATAAAACTGATTTGGATTCAATCTTCATATAAATTTCATGATTTCTGAGTCAAACACAATTTAAAACCTTGAATCATTACTTCTATCGCTCCTCTCTAAAGAAGTAAATAAAAATAACATGTCCTGAACCTTAAAATCGATTGGGTGTGTAAAATAAATCTGGAAATTTGCGCATACTGACTCGTGTGGTCGACCACACGACCCCATGTGAAATCTCGAAATCCAATTTAGGGCTCGGGTCAAACCACGCGAGATGGCCCACGGGCCTGTGTCGAATCCACACGGGATTCACCAGAGATGGTACACAAGATAAGCACACGGGCTCCACCAAAGGGCACCCACGGGAGGACACGACCTTGTTTGGAATCTGTACGGTCCACCAGAGACTACCCACGGGGTGGACCCCGGGCTTGTGTGGATTCACACGAGGTCCACCAAAAAATCTCTGAATTTGCTCTGAGTTTGCCTAAAATGTCCAAAACACCTCTAATCTGCAAGACACTAACTTGAAATATCTGTGAAACATAGAGAGGCATAAACAAGGGTAATTTAGATTTAAAATCAAATCACTCAAATACTATCATAAAATCCCTTAATCGGAACTCGTAAGTCCAAACCATTCAAATCCTAAACATGAAAGGAAGAAGAGACTTTTCTTAGAGGAGAGAAATGAACAAGAAAGACCGAAAGAAAGACTTGAATGCATGGCAGAGAGAGAGAGAGAGAAGAGACAAAGTGGGTTTGGATGCGCTTCACAGAGGTATCGTGATGATGGTCTTCCGGTGGGCTAATATGGTTTTGGACTTCTAAGTTGTCATGTCTCTAGTGGTCAGGTATGGTGCGGGTGGAGGATATCATGTTTGAGGCTCGGACGTTTACATTGTGGGTTGGACGTTTTGGCCCAATGAATTACTCGGGCCTATCAAGTCACGGGCTTGTTTGGGTCTTTGGGCTATTTTGTACACCCCATTTGTCGGAGAAAACTTGTCAGATCCACACTTGAGAAGTGAAGATACTTTTTTGATATTTGTTTACATGTTATTTTAAATCAAATTGTATTTGAGTCATTTTAAGAGTCATGTAAATGTACATGACCTTAAACTGTATTTTTTTTCATCACATTTAACTAACAATGATAATTCTAGATAGTTGTAAGTGGTGAACATAATATATTTAAATAATAGAACAATGACATGATCTAAGGTGAAATAGATCATACTAACATATAGTTTCATTAATTTTTAAACAATATATTGTCTAATATTTTTAAAATATTTGAAACTTCTTACCACTTAGCCCAACATGAGCGTCTTATATTGTTAAGTGTAACTTTGAATTAGAAATAATATAAAGATTCTCATGATGTGTTGAGCTTTTATAAATAGGAGAAGTATATATTCAAATGAAGCATCCCCCAATGTTTGAAAAAGAGAATGACTATCCGATGCCACTTCCACTTGTGTCTGCAATCACCCAATCATAATCAAATAGAGAACGGGCCCCACACATTCCTCACCCACCATCACTCCAAATATTAATAAAAATACAACCCACTCACCCTTCACTATATGTTTCAAAGATGTTCATAATGTGTTGACACCATCCATGGCCAGTAATAAAAAAAAGGTTCATATATTACATAATGATATCATCCAATAATATCCCATAAATAGAAAGCTACAGGAAGAGGCAAATGACCACCAAAGTTCGAATCTTGTTACAAACAGTAGATTATGTATCACAGTAATATTTTTCTATATTATTACTCGTCAAATAAAAATATCATAATAGAGTTGTAAAATTTATTCTAAAACATCAAATCATGTTATATTGCGGAGACCCTCCTATCAAAATTTTTGGACCTAGCCTCCCAGGAAATTGGGATTCTTTTTCATGGAGTTTGTAATAAAATAATGATTGAAGAGGCTATATAAGCAGGTCCCAAGTATCGCAATCATATCATCATCACAAGAAGCTCTTAATATATGTTGTAGTGAATAGGGGTTATTGGTAGTAGAAATGGAGCTCTCAGCACTTCAATGCAGAGAGGAGGTGATGGGGCGGGTCACGACTGCTAGATCATGAATACCCTTAGTTGTAAGCTATTTTATGCCTATGCCTATGGGTTTGCATGACCTGGGAGACGAGCCTTCCTCTCTCTTTTTCGTATTGGAGTGAAGGGAGCTCGATCTATCGGAAAAATCTTTCTTACTTTTATCATAAATGTGTGTGTGTATATATATATATGAGTGCATGCCCAGGTTTGTTTATTGTTGAGTTATGTTTGAATTGTAGGTACGTCTGTATGCAGAACATTACCAGAATGGAACAAATTAAGTGATGATCGATGTTGGGCAAAAATGAAAAAGAAAGAGAAATGTCAGAAGTGGGGTTTGAACCCACGCCCTCGTTAGAGGACCAGAACTTGAGTCTGGCGCCTTAGACCACTCGGCCATCCTGACTTCATGTTTCCATTGTTTTCTAAATAATATATATACTATATTATATACACACCATTATTGGGAACAATGAACACTAGATAGCTGCTTTGGGTATTTTTTAAACCATACTGTTTTTCACGTTTCTTTCCAAAATTTGGTTTGATTACTAAATCATTCACGATTCTTTTTAATTAAAACCTTTCATGCTTATGTACGCATGGACCTTTACTTCAACAAATTGGTAAATATATTGTATTGCTCTATTATTTGGGCATGTAAATGATAATGTTATTCGTTAAATTTTAATTGGGATACTTTTAAGTATTGAATATTTGAATTTAACCTTTTCTCTTCAACAACCTTCCAATTAAGGACATCTAGCATTAGATAGTACAACTATGTAATGATGCTTGGTAAGCCTTAAATTCAAATGTAGAAGACATCAACGATGGAGGGCTCCGACTCTCATGGTTTATCGCTGCAGTCGTCTTTCCCACTCCTCCCAATAAGCGATTTGTCTAAAGCCCTCCCCTCGTTGTAAGCCTTCTAGCGATCCCCTTGATCCTCCTTCTCATTCAGTGAATTCATTAGAGGATCCCGTCGCTTGTGTTAAGAAATAGAAGGAATTTTGTAAGTGCTTGGGTTTCACGTCTTTGGTCAGTGACGAGAATATAATTCAAACATTCCAGTAGATACAGGTAGACCACAATGCATCCGCTCTCCAAGTCGATTCTTAGGACTGTTATTCTCTTTTCAATTTTCCATTTTTATTTTTTAATATTGTATTTCTATCTCTTCTCTTCTCTTGTACTTATAAGTTTTCTTTTTTTGATTTGAGAATCAATTTTTCTTTCTTTTAATACAATCGTTTTATTTGCTGATAAAAAAATGATGTACATTAATTTTTGCATTTTACTAAAGAGAATGAGAGAATGGCTGTTGATGGCATGACTCTTGTTAAGGAGAAAATTTGATTACACCTATCTATCTAAGGGCCAAAATTAAAACGGGTGGCAATTTTGCAATTCATCTAAAACTCAGCCCAAAATTAGTCATGTACTATTCATTTCACACAACAAAAATAAAGAACCCAAACGATTCCAAATCCATCTAAAGTGGGCTCTCAGTTTTGGGCCTTCAATCAAATGAAAACATTGATCGATTGAATTAGTTTTATTTGGCTACACTTAGTGGAGCTGTGTATTGGTTTTGATGATCCTTCTGTTTAGTTTACAACCCGATCTAGTTAATTAATACTTGAGTCAGGGGAAAGAACTTAGTTTTGATTAATAAAGTCTTAACATTGATTATTGGGATAATTGCAAGGAATCGCCTTAATTATACAACTTTTCCACACGACTCTCATTAATTAAAAAGTTTGTAAGATGGTTAACTTAAACTTTTATTTACAGTTACTTAAAATTGATAGAAAATGTAATATTTAAGCTTACTTGATGGTTATGTTTCTTTTTATAAACGACAAAATTTAATTCATTGTGTGGTAAGAAAAATAACTTCAGAAGAGGCACTTTTGACGTGCATATATATTAGTGAAAGAGTAGTGCTTATAAATTAATTACTATTATTGTTAGAATAATAAATGAATAATAAGTTTAGACTTCCTAATTGAGTTTAAGTTTATTATCAAATATTTAAGTTTTTCTATTGTAGTATCATTTATTCTAACAATTGTAAATGTATTAATTCACGACTAATTTATCACTACGGTTAAAAAAAATGAAAAAGACACTATCTAGAACCTTTCTCTTTCGTGAAATTGGTGGTGAATAATTTAATGAAAAAATAATAATAACGTATATATTAAGGACAAAGAACAACAAAATGAGGAATTGTTGTAAACGGGTCACCGTCCACAGGTGTAGACAAGCATGTGCACCAACTCTATTTTAAGAGTAAATTAGTTTGATCTTTATTAGGTTTTTGAATTGACTGTCTTGGCCTTTTATATATGGAGGATATGATTATCTTCGTGCCCGCCACCATCCAGTATTATTAAGAATGATCGCACTTGACCGTTAGATATATCTTCAGAATTATAGTCAAAATGTACTTATTTTAAAGCAATTATTGTATCGAACTGAATTTAATTTCACGTTGGCCCGTATGTGTGACTGACAGTGTTAGACAGAGAGGGTGAGAACCCTGTATATTGATCTTGTCAAACTCTTTACCAAAAACTTAATGCTCTTAGGTCATGACTCTCGTGGACGAGTTGAATTGACGGGGTAGGCACCCCGTTTGTCGGCCCTGTTAGTTCAAAACTTAAGACTTAACAATTCTACATGCTTTATGTCCTGCAATCGACGAGGTTGGACTGATGGAATAGCACTCCATCTGTCGACCCCTTCAGCTGCAACCTAACTTGGATCGAATTTTTCGCACTCCCGATCCTTTTTTCCTTCATTAGTTTGCCTCACTCATGCATGAAACTACTATACAAACCTCAAATATCCCAAAATTTATACAAAATAACATCAAAATCCTAACAAACGACGACAGAACCCCAAGCGGGCAAACAAGCATATATCATGTCATTTTCTTGTCAAATCACCTCAAGTCTTGACTCAAAACAATTACCCACAAGTTATAACTCATGGTACATATCCTACAAACCTAGTGACGTAAATAAAAAATTTCGGAAGGAGGGACGACATTTCTTGTTAAAATAAATATAAGTAAAATTGTGAAGAACAGATATGAGAATTTAAACACTTCATTCATCGTCACAAATTTGACAAAGTGAATAATATTCGAGCTTGGATATTTTTTTCGATACAAACTCAAGTTTAAATATATATAAACCTGAGCCAAATAAGTTTTCGAGTCGATTCGAGTTTGATTTTTTTATGCAAGTAGAGGTTAAAAGATTTAAACTAAAATTGATTTGTTTACATTCATAGTTTGAAAAGAAGAAAGTAGTAATCACCAATATTGATCTAAAGTGAATAAAAAATGGAAATGATGGATCTCGTGAATTCAAAACGACATAAATGTGTTTTTATGTAAAATAAGTATAAGCATAAGTAAATAATAATTAAAAAAGAAACTATTTTTAAAAAAATAATAAAACTAACATTATTGTACAAAAAAATTGTCAATTGCAAGATATCCATGAACTCAAGAAGCTAAGAGTAAAATTGCACTTTTATTACTAAACTAAGGAAATTTTTTAATAATGTTACACAAAATTTATGTATATTACAATGTAAAGAAGAGTATGTGCAATTTCCGAACAAAATTTTGCATTCGAAATTTCTAAATTCTCGAGCCAAGGGGGGCGACCCTGCCCTTGTACACACCATGAAAAATAGCAATCAAAACCCTAACCTGAAAAATCAACTTATCTCTAAAGTTGGGCCAAAAAACACATTGGTTTAACGTCTTTAACTCGACGAGAACGAGTTTATTACGGAGGCTTATCCACAAGGGAAATCACTTTTCCTTTCCATATCATCATCAAAATAGTCTTGCCAAAATGTATTATCAAATCAAGTAAGATAATGCACTTGCACCCTATATTTTTCAAAAACACCGCTCGTTTTTAACATAAAGCAAAAGGATAGTGAGGGATACATGCCTTCCAACCCATTTTAGTGGAAGGGCGCGCTATTTGCTTACATCCACTCGTTTGTAAAGGATTCAATGCAGACAGAGTCATTTACATTGTGTATCAGATATGACATCCGGCCGAACGACGGGAATTAAACCCGCGCATGATGGATTCACAATCCACTTCCTTAACCAACTTGGCTACATCCGCCCCGCGGCTACATCACATCTTTTCCCTCCACTTTTTTCATGAAATGGTGGATTTCTCCAACCGAGAGCACCAAAATAGGTCTAATTTCTAGAAAAGCTCCTTCTTTTCTTGTATTCTTTCAAGAATCTCTTTCTCCTTATTCAAAGACAATTTAATACAAGCAATAATGAACATAAAAAATAATTTTCCGCATATGCATACTTAAAATTGTCTGGAAGAGGAATAATGTCTAAAATGAGGAGAAGAAACCGAAACAAATCGGGCAGTCTCGAAACGATCAACATAAGCTTCTCTGAACCAATCTACTTTTGAGAATTCATACTTCTTCGGAGGTGCTCTCATGATTTTATCTTGTTTTTATTGTTGCTTCTGTTGTGGAGGTAACTTGATCCCTTTGCCTTTTTACTGAAGTTTGGTTGGAATTGAGGCTTAATGAAATAGGTCATTTCAATTGATTATTTGATTTGGGAACTTCAACGTTGGACAGTGGCCTCCTCGCTGGAGAAACGCGATCATCGACTCTGGAGGAAGAAGGAGATGGGACCGGTCGAACCAGTCCAATCGGCCATGTCAATTCTCAATTCTGGTTTATTATCTGTTCGAGCTAAACCAAGCTGAATTGATTTTAAATCGATTCAGGGTATTTTTCTCTTCTTTTTTTTTAAAAAAAATAGATTTTCCGACCAATTTCTAAAGGTGTTAGAATAAAGTGTCAGAAAACACAATTATCTGACATGAGATTAAACTTTTTATAACAATTGTAGTAAAAGGTAAAACAGGCCTATAGGTAGATTGTAAATAACCCTATTTATTTAATAATAAATATAATTTCATTATTTTGATAATGTCACTGTCACAACCCGAAACACCCAAAATCCGGATAAAACCACCTCATCGCCTCTCGGGTCTTGGTCTCTTTCCACAAGGGAAGCGTGAAGCGTCGAGAGAGAGAGAGAGAAAGAGGGAGCGATTGATTCAAATTGTTACACAGTAGAAGAAATGAGAGGTCCGAATACAGATCTGTTTGACCCGAGAACATTGATGGACTCAGACTATTCACGCGGAGCGTCGTCCGAGGGCGATTTCGGCTTCGCTTTCAATGACAGCAACTTCTCCGACCGCCTTCTCCGGATCGAGATCATGTGTGGCTCCTCCGACTCCGACTCCGACTCCAGGGACGCCGTTGCCGAGGGTTGCACCACCGTCGCCGATTGGGCCCGCCACCGCAAGAGGAGGCGGGAGGATATCAAAAAGGAAAATGGTATGCTTCTCCTTCTGTTTGTTTTCTGGGTTGTGTTTCTGGAGTTAAATGGATGATGGGTTATTCATGTTTTTTCCATGTATTCTGAGCATGTAGTCATAGAGAAACCTGAGAGAATGAAAGGTACGGTGAGTGTTTCCAGGGTTTACCTTTAGAGCTGTGTGCTCAGTTATAGTTTATATTTTGCTTGGTGAAGTTTTGGGAGGAGAAACAACTTTTTTTGTTCTGGGTGTTTGGTTTACTAAAGAACTGTTTGGTTACTGATACAAATTAGGAAGACCAACTTTGTGGGCCTGCAATGGTTGTTTTGCGGTTGGGAAATGGCTCAATGGAGATTAGTTCTCGATTTTGTGAGGCAGTCAATTAGGTATTTTGAATTTCTGAGCATCTGTTTGGCTGCAGCAAAAATTAGGAGATGAGAAGGATATTTTTTTATCACTGAGTTTGTCTTCTCTCTCTAACTAACTAGGATAATTGAGGAAATGTGGTGAGGACTAATAAAGATAAAACCAAGTAATAGTTGGGTTTTTGACATTCATGTCTGGTTTCCTTGAAGTTGAGGGGCAAATAGGGAATTGATAGTTCAGTGTTTCTTCGTTTTAAATTTTGTAGGCAGAGCAAATGAACTATTAAGAACTAACAAAATCCAGGAAAATATGAATTTTGTTTTGGTGGGTTGTGTTAAAGATAAGTTGTTTTCTGTTCACCCGATATCTGTGTGGATTAATGTCGAGGCTTAAGAGCAGCGGGCTTTAAGGGCTTCATCGAAGAGAAGCACACATAGAAAAATGAATAATAATTAGTAGCCCATAAATCTAAATTGTCTTGAACAGTCAAGTTATAAAGCAATACAACTTTAACAAGTTCTATTGTTACAAAAAAATAAATTAACATCTATTTCTAATAGTCATTATTACATTGTCATCATCATTAAGAGGCAATACAATCATCTGAATCATTAAACTAGGGTTGCTGCATATTTAGTGGAGGGAGGGAGAAGAGGGATATTGAAGTTTTAGTGCTATGTATTCTTTTTGGTTCGCACATACATAACTACTTGCATTGTTCAACAATAGTTAGCATCTAATCTAATAGTCATACCATTCTCATCATCATTGAGGGAGACAATGCTAATATCTAAATCTAATAGTCATACCATTCTCATCATCATTCAGGGAGACAATGTTACCATCTAAATCATAAACTAGGCTTCTGTGCTTTGAAGTGTGAAGAAATGAGGGATATTGAAGTTCTGATGCTAAGGATTCTTTTTGTCCGCGAATTAGTTTTTGAGTGTGAAGGGGTTTAGATAAGAAGTTGAAAGGATAAGAAGTCAAACAAGTATTTTGGGTTAAAATTCACTAGCATATGGTATATTCTAACTTATTATGAGATTTACTTGAATGGGGCTTTATGCCTCAGAACAAAGTTCAAACAGCTCGGGAACTCTGGGGCTTTGAGCTTAGGCTTGCTTGAAACGTTCTTTATAGAACCTTGAGTTAAAGAAATCTAGTAACTTCTAGTAAGGGTTTAGATCACTTTACCATGAACATTATGTGAACTGATTCTGTTACTATCAGTTCCTCTAACTTTATTTAAGTTTTAAACATGTATTTACTGATGGAAAGCAAAAATGATGGTGGGTCAAGTTGGTTAGATGCTTAATTAATTTTAGTGAGTGGTATGTCCGTCTGAACCTTGAAATAGCAAAAGATATAAAAGATATTTCATTTAGTAATTCTTAAGCAGTTGGCAAATTCATTTGTGGAGGAGACTAGTATGCTCAAAAGGTCCTTGGCCTAGAGGGTGAAGTGATGTAGGTTGATTGTAATGATGTGTATATCGTTTTAAAGATCCGTAGTGGAGGATATTTCTACTCGTTCTGTTTTCTTCTGAATTCATCCCCCTTTTAAGGTGCAGATGACTATTCTCACAGAGAACTGAGACTAGATAATTGTTTGCAATTTGTCATTATATGTTAATTCTTTAATTGCATAGTCACTCATTGTGTTTTTATTTCTGAACTACACATCTGTCGACCATCTTGGTGTTAGATTGTAGTGGCAATTAGTCTCATATTTGGCAACAGGTAGATTTGGTTCTTGAAGAGGATTAGAATTGAAGAATAACTAGTGCCTTTTCTTATACGTAGTTATTCCTTTTGTGTGTTTGCTCTCTGGCCTAGCATCTATCTCTTTTTAATTGGTAATGGTTTGATTGTGAGACTGACATATGACTAGGAAAAGCAGATTGTTTACAATGATATCCTTGTGTGGCTATGAGTTATGACTTTAGGTTAAAGATGCAGGTGCTCTAATCCATCATCTAACTCAGGTTGTAATATTTTTGAGCTGTTTCTCAGTTGCTTCAATCTTTTGGTAGTTTGGTGTTTGTTCCTTTGTATGGATGTTCTCTGTTTCCTTCTTTTCTTATTTTATTTATTTTCATGTATATCTGGCATTGCGATCATTCATCTGATTTTTTCTGTTATCAGTTATCGATCTCACTTCATGCCCTGAAGAACAGATATTAAATGATAACCAGCCTGATATGGACGATGCTGGATATGAAAATCAAGATGAAGATGCAGTTGCTATGATTGAGGAGTCACCTCCAGGTATTGAAATTTAATTTAGTATAGTTAATTTAAGCTAATTTAGTTTCTTATTACTGAATCCTGCACACCTCATTACTAAGTGGTTTCTTATAATCTTGTTTTACTAAAAAGCTGTTGGTGTGTAGACTTCAGTTATTAGTCTCAGGCTCTCAGCACTCTAAAATTAAGAGGAAGAAAAGAATAGGATCTCTGGAACATACGTCTAATACATGCTAATCCTTCTTGATTTATTTTAGTTGATGAAGGTGGTAATTGCAACGAATCTTCCTGGAGTATGGATTGTTCCACGGTTTTAAGGGTTAAAACCTTACATATCAGCTCTCCGATTTTAGCTGCAAAAAGTCCTTTTTTCTATAAGGTAAATGTCATTCTTTTCTCCAAGCCAGTTTAACATGCTTGAAATCCATAGAAGATGTTTAATGTACTTTCTATTTTTCTCTGCAGCTCTTTTCAAATGGTATGAGGGAGTCAGAACAGAGACATGTGACCCTGCGAATCAGTGCCTCTGGTACGTATACACATCAGTGGCATTTGGTCTTTGTAATTTTTTGTCTATTCAGTCCAAAAATTGGTTCTGAGTATGGACCATGATTTGTTACAAAGCTTTTTAAGCCTTGGCAGCTTTTCAATCTCAATCATTATTTCAACTGTGCATAAGATAGGGATCAGTTAGGATAAGCAGTTAAGATTTTTGCATGTTGTAGAGTTTCTTTCCAGTTAGTATTCAACTGGTGTACCTATAAGTATGCATCTTCTGTACCCAATGAAATCAGCGTTCGATATTACAAAATGCATAAACCTTTGTTTTAGATGAGAACATGTATGCCTACCTATTCCATTAATGGTTCTGGTAGTTTACTTTACATAAATATTGTGAAATAAATGCACATTTAGATGTGCAAAGTCAACTTACAAGTTCTTATATTTCTTTTTTTCTTGGAACAGAGGAGGCAGCTCTCATGGATCTCCTGAATTTTATGTACAGCAATAGTTTACCTGATTCTAGTACTTCAGCTCCAGCCTTGCTTGATCTGCTTATGGCTGCCGATAAATTTGAGGTTGCTTCCTGCATGAGATATTGCAGCCGATTATTGCGAAATATGCCCATGACACCTGAATCTGCATTGCTATATCTGGATCTCCCTTCCAGCGTCTTAATGGGAGAAGCTGTCCAGCCTTTAACTGATGCGGCAAAGAAGTACCTTGCTGCTCGTTATAAGGACATCACAAAGTAAGCTTATGCTTCATTTATATAAGCGCTTCTTTGCCTATCAAATACTGATCTTCAGGATATGATATCTTGTTCTATTATAAATTGTTTGTGAAAATGCATCATCTGACTCCTTTATAAATGTCTATGAAGTTATTTATTGCCGGATAAGCAAACTTGAGTTTATGTTGTATCTTTATTATTCTATAATATGAATATGTCATTATTTTCTAGTATGTTTCTTTATTCATATTTCTACCTTTGAGCAGGTTTCAAGAAGAGGTTATGGCATTGCCACTGGCTGGAATAGAGGCAATATTGGCTAGTGATGATCTCCAGGTTCCTTCAGAAGATGCTGTATATGACTTAGTCTTAAAATGGGCAAGGACCCAATACCAAAAACTAGAGGATAGACGGGAGGTCTTGGGCTCATGTCTTGCCCGGTTGATTCGCTTCCCTTACATGACCTGTAGGAAGCTAAGGAAGGTGTTAACCTGTAATGACTTTGAACATGAGTATTCATCCAAGCTTGTGCTAGAGGCCCTCTTTTTCAAGGCTGAGGCACCCCATCGACAGCGAATCTTGGCTGCAGAGGAGTCTGCTGTACTGAATCGCCGCTTTGTGGAGCGGGCATACAAGTACCGACCTGTGAAAGTGGTGGAGTTTGAACTTCCCAGGCAGCAGTGTGTGGTGTACCTGGACCTTAAGCGAGATGAATGTTTAAATTTATTCCCATCTGGGCGGGTTTATTCTCAGGCATTCCATCTGGGAGGACAAGGTTTTTTCCTATCGGCACATTGCAACATGGACCAGCAGAGCTCCTTCCATTGCTTTGGGCTGTTTCTGGGGATGCAGGAAAAGGGATCAGTGACATTTGCAGTGGACTATGAGTTTGCAGCGAGGTCTAAGCCAACGGAAGAGTACATCAGCAAATACAAAGGAAACTACACATTCACCGGCGGGAAGGCAGTGGGTTATAGAAACTTGTTTGGGATTCCATGGACCTCCTTCATGGCTGAAGACAGTCAATACTTCATCAATGACACCCTTCACCTGAGAGCGGAGCTGACCATCAGGCACTAACTCAATTCCTTCAAACGCCAGGTTGATTTGCTTCATACCCTTCACTGCTTTTACTTTCTTTTTAGGCTCAATTTATGTCTCTAGGAAACTTTATTGCATAACAACAATCGTTTTGGTTATTTTTAGTTCTACTATATGGAGCCTGAAATAGAGTATTAATAGATCTTTGCGTACCACTATCCCAACTTGTTTATTTTCCTCTGCTAACGCTTAACTGGATCCTGAATAAGGTTTTAGTTTCAGAGAATGCTCTTCCGAATATTAATTGGAGTATCTTTTTGTCATTTCAAATATCCAAAACCTTTAAATGTCCATACAAGGCGGAGCAAATTCAGTTGTGTGAGGGTTGATAAAGATAATTCTTTACTTGTTTGCTTCTTAAGTTTGTAAGCGCCTGCTATAAACTATTTGATATAAACTATTAGTTGTGTAATTCTTTTATTACACTGTTAGTGATTTTGATTGAACAATATCGATTTTTAGGCCACAAGTAATGACATACCTTATTTTATTAAAATGAACAAATTGCCCCTAAAAATAGTGAAAATTATATGAAATTTGGAAGCTTCAAAGTGAATGGCAAGCTAGTTAAACCAAACAAGCCTTTAATGGTCCTCAAGTGGACACCCTAGCGGCTTGAGGCTTGCCCTTTTTATTGAGATGGTGTGATATCGAATACTGCTGAGAGGAGCTTGAGGGATAATGAAGTTTTAGTGCTTTGTGTGAAAACATAAGAATGATTTTGTAAATCATTCAACAAATTCTTAACAGAAAAATAAAAATCTGGATTTTAAACTTGATTTTTCAAATTCTAGTTTTGAAATTGAACTACATATTCAAAAATGAACTCCAAAAATTCAAATCCCCTCAATTTCTATGGCAAAACCTCATCAATTTTTTTTCCAAAAATAAAATGAGAACTTACTTTGTCCATCTCGATTTCGATGGATTCAGTCTTGCGAATCGCTGGTCTGGATTCGTCATGAAGCTCAGTCGACTCGCCTCCAATGGAATCTAGCTCGACCCTCTTTGTCGCCTTCAGTCCTCACTCTAAACATTGAGTTCTCGCAGATAAGAAGATATGTTAATATGTGTGAGGGGCATTATGGTCTTTTTTCATACACATGCGTATCACATGTCAAAAACTGACGGAAAATTGGACGAAAATGGCTCTGGGTACTTACGGTGAGAATTTTAAAATTTGACGGTACCCAAAATTTTTGTCAAAAAAAAAATATTTTATGAGTAATAAGGTGAAAATGTGTCTATTTTTAGATAGTCAAGTGACATTTTCCAAAATAAATATAATTATTTCCAAATTTATTGTTGTCTTGTCGTGTTAGGGAGCAAGTACACCCATAACTTGCCAAACAAGGAGAAGGCCCACCACCTAAGTTCATCATTCCTTGGCAAGCAAGGACAAAGGGTGGTGGGCAGGTCCACGTTGCATCACAATAAGTACATAAGAAATATTGGAGTGGAGTGTAAATCCGCAAGCGTGAGGCCCAGCTGCAGCAGAAGAAAACTCAATAAAACAACCCAGACACACACCGCGTCTGCTATCTATATATACCAAACCCAAATTGGATTGGGATTTTAGGGTTTGGAGTTTCTTTGTTTTTAGGGTTAAAAGAAAAAGAGCAGCAGCCAGAAGGAGAAGATGCCGAAGAACAAGGGAAAGGGAGGTAAGAACCGGAAGAGGGGCAAGAACGAGGCCGACGACGAGAAGAGAGAGCTGGTGTTCAAGGAGGACGGCCAGGAGTACGCACAGGTACAGCGCATGCTCGGGAACGGCCGTTGCGAGGCGACCTGCATCGACGGGACCAAGCGCCTCTGCCACATCCGGGGGAAGATGCACAAGAAGGTGTGGATCGCCGCCGGCGACATCATCCTCGTCGGCCTCCGCGACTACCAGGACGAGAAGGCCGACGTCATCCTCAAGTACATGCCCGACGAGGCCAGGCTCCTCCGCGCCTACGGCGAGCTCCCCGAGAACGTCAGGCTCAACGAGGGTGTCGCCGGCCTCGAGGACGAAGAGGACGGCGCCGACGACAACTACATCGAGTTCGAGGACGAAGATATCGATAGGATATAGCTTCCATTCTCTGCTTTTGTTTTTTTTACTGTTTCTGCATATTTGGGGTTTTGTTCAACTGTTTGGAGGAATTGTGGTTGTAGCTACTCTTCTCATCAATTAATCCTATCAATCTATATCTTTTCGTCTTTTGTCTTTGATTATGCTTTCCGAGTTCGAATTGAAGGCTGATATAAATTTGTTTTTGTCTTCTGAGTCATGTATTTGGTGAATTGGGAATTTTGATTCTATACTTGATTATGCAGTAGAAATGTAGATTGATCCGATATTTGATTATGCAGTAGAATTGTACAAACAACCAAGATTTGGTCTGTCTTTGATTATGCTAGTTCAAATTTAAGTCTGAGACATGGATTGGGTGAATTTGGAATTGTGATTATGTATTTGATTATGCAATAGAATTTAGAACCCATGCCGCCTTTTAATTAGTCAGATTCACCTAGGACAGAAAGTATGCTATAACTGAATCAATTGGTGAAGCAAGACTTTCTGGTTTGGCAATCTGTTAACTCATGCCTATGACATCTGAATTCATTTGAAATATATGCAGAAACAAAAACACCATTTAGATTATCAAAGAATCACCTAACATTTAATTTTCAGGTTTGAGCAACTGAGTCTCATTATTCCATACTAGCTACTTAAGTTTTTCAAGTGCTTCGCCACCAAAACACAAACGGATGATCCGAATCAAACAAAATCACAGCAACAGTTTCTTGCTTTCCAGAATCCATAAGCTAGTCCTCTGCCTACAGTGATCACCATTTGGAAATAAGCATCCTTACTTCAGAGGCATACTAATCCCCCATATCTGCACAGCAATACATACATTATAAGGTTTAATAGAATAATCGAACAACAAAAAAGATGAACAAGAATAAAAAAAGTGACTGAATACCAAAAGTAAATAAGCATCATAAGCTATGAATACTGAAAGGGTCACTCTGGATTCTTAACTGAAAGCACACTGTACAACCATATATATGACTACAGAAATCTACCAACTTACATAGACAACATTGCAAAACTAGCTGAATGAGTTTATTTTATTCATCAGTAAGTTTCTCACTACTCATCATTTTCAATTGATTTAGTGTTCAGTCAGTAAAATTAGTTCCAATATGCCAGAAGACTTCCTATATTTAGGTAACAAACAATCACGAGTCACAGGTTATTTGATACTGTCTGTTTGGGCTAAGCTAAAAAGATTTTAGATTTAGAAAAGCAAAGCAAGGAATATCTTATGGATGGGCTCATCCTCGTAGCTGAGCATCTTCCATTGTGCACAAATTAAAACCATCAACAGTAAGTTCATCAACAATAGATATGGGAATGCATATGAATCTCTACTTATGTAAATTAACTTAAGTTTGAACATCTATCTTAAGTATTAATGTAAGCAAAGGGTTAAGTCCATGAACTGAACCATAATAATAATCAGAACTCACTGACTAATATAGCATGGATCATATTCAGTTTACAAGCCACAGCTGAAGAGCTCATACAAGCAAATTGAAAAGCCACCGTCTTAGGCATGACCAAAGAGACCCTAAGTCTACAACACCGGCACGACAATGTATAACCATTGGCTAATGAAGCATAAAATAAAATAACACCTTACATTGAGTAGTAAACCAGACCAAAATTGTTATTACTTTTTTCGTGATGTAGCTGATCATTAATTGCTATAACAGGTGGGACATATTGCTCCAAGCGTCTATCACATTTCTCCTCTCCTGTAACTTTCCTCCCAATACCACTATGAATAAACATAGAGAAGATTTTCCAATCTCCTTTACTGCAAGACTCTATATTTACACATTACTGATAGGTTCCAAATTCAGTACCTTCCAATAAAACATAACCTATGTGAAGTCTTGGTAAAAGAAAACTGGACACAAATTTGCTGCCAATATAAAACATAACCTATGTGAAGTCAACCCAATAAAACATAACCTATGTGAAGTCCAAGTAAAGAAAAATGTGGATGTGCCCAGTATAGATGATTATACCTCGTCCAAACATGAACCCTAAATAGCAGTATATGTGAGAACTATATATGATCTAAATTGAACCATAACCAATTTAAATCCAGAAAAAAAAGGAACAAGATAACAAAGCCAACCAACCTTTCATCATCTGAGCTTCTCCTTCCCAGAGCTCTTCTTGGACGCTTCCATCACCTTCTCAATGTACCCCTCGATCGGGGGAGTCAATGTCGCCATGAACCTATTAGCAGGGAATGGAGTAAAATCAGGCACCATTGCAGCCTCCTTCAAATGCTGAGGCAATGCCTCAACAGCCTCACTCTTCAACCTCAACAGCTCGCTCTCCGCACCTTGCCTCACCCTCAGCTGCCTCATCAACACCCTGCTATACTCCTTGGCCAAGTGCCTCCCATCTTCAACGCTCAGCCGATACTTGGGAACAGCTTCCACATCCACCACCCCCAGCGTCACCAGATCCATCCCGGCGGTCCCGATAAGAGCAGGCTTCTCCGGAACTCCCAGCGCCTCCTTGCCCTTCTTCAACATATCAATCTCCCTCTGCCTCTCCTTGCTGATGAGCCCCATCTTCTCCCTCTCGCCCTCCCGAGCTCGAAGCTTGGGGGTCAGGTGCCTCAGCGGGGCTGGGCCGTTCAGGCACTGGTCGAGCAAGGCCTCGTGTCGCTGCCTCTCCTCGCCCCGAGCTCGTCCTCCTTTGCCCGAATCGCTCTTCTTTGTGGTGATTTTGGATCGCTTCAAGGTCATCCCCGCTTTGATCTTCGCCTTCCCCTTGGCGGTTCCGCCGGCAGCGCACCGCTGCTGGAACTGGTGGCGCAGAGAATCGGCGGTGGTTGTGGTCCAGGGTTTTAGGCTTGCGATTCGTATCATAGTTGCCAACCACAACCACAATCTGTCGCTTGAATAATCGAAAATGAATTGTTAAATCTGGATTTGAAGAGAGGTTAAAGAGTTTTGGAGCTTACCGGAATCGAATACGCCACGAGCGAGCAGGAAAGTGATGTAGGGTTGCGCTACTTGTGGCTGCTGCAGACCGGAAGTGTCAAGTGAGAGACTGTGCCGGTGTTAGGGGTGAGAGGTAAAACCAATTCATAGAGAGGGCCGTTCGTTACTTTTGAAAAGATTTAGGGAGCTTTTTCAAGAATATTTGGGGACTATTTACTTTTACTTTTATTAATTAATTTTAGTTAAGCTTAATTAACGATTACTTATATTTTAAAATTCAACACATAACTACTCAAATGTTTTGTCCGGTGTTAGTTTTTCTAACAAAATGATCTATTTGACTTTGTTATGCAATTAAATTTACAAGGATTAATTGAAGGTAGGTACACTCACTCAAACCCGTTTTGCACATCATTATACTCAATTTTCTTACATAATTTGTCAGCTTGTCAAAAATTCATATTTTGCGTTGTTTCCAAGCAAGTAATTTGTTTTATCCTTAACCAGCTTGAACGACGGTAGATTCAAATGGGAGAATGCAAAATTTCGGGAGTTCTGGAAACCATTGTGAGGCGTACTAATGTACTAATTTTGAAGATCTCTCTCATTCCTCCTCATTTTTCTTTGGCAAATATGATTTAAAGCAGACGCCTAAAATCTGACTGCAATGCCCTCATAGTCATAGCTCAAGGTAACTCTGAAAAGGAAGCCACCCGGAACTGATAAATTTTATTTCATTGACAACATGTGCAAGTACAAAAGTGTAGCAGGAAGTTGCCAAAACACTATTCTACATTACAGGATAGGTTAAGCCTCTTAAACAGATGATTCCCAACACAAACAAAATAAACTGATAATCGCAAATAGACATAAATAGAAACTTGTCACCAAGCATTTGAGTCTATTCCACTCCCGATATTTTCTTCTTAATTGCTTCAATGTCTGTAGCTAGTTCTTTTCTGCTCGACTGCCAGGCCATGTCAAGTATTAGCATTTAGAATCAGATGAAGCGGCAAGTAAACATGTGTGATTGGCTAGAACTCATTGTGTTGAAACGTGTTTTGTACGCACACATGTAATAACTAACTCATGTTAGCTAATATTACTTATTGTGTTGAATTCCAACATGTGACATTCCAAATGAAGGAAAGAAGAGAAGAGAAGCAATAACGTTTAGTGTAAATTTACCTTGAATAGAAGATACCGGTACACAAACCATCCTGTATATCCAAGTCCTACCAGCTCCATGATCTTTGGAAGCTGGTACCAGTATCAAATTATGGCAGTCAATAATTAATCATGTCAACCCAGTTACGAGCAAAAGAAAGTACACGTGAATATGGATTTTAGAAGATGCATAAAATGTGTTTCTCCAAAAAGAATCTAGTGTTATTAAAGACACATACCAAGGGAACTGAGTTGATAGCACCAACAACTACTGAAGACAACCAAACAGCAACAATAGCTCCACCGCCATAGATGAGCACTGTTGATTTGTTTTCTACTCCATCCCACTGATCATGATAACACAAAGTCAGTTCAACTAATCACACATGCATGCTTGGACACAATTAATGTAGGAAGCACAAAGTCAAAAGCAAAACAGATTGTGAAAGAGAGGTTATCAACTGTCTGTTGTGCAATACTACAAAGTTAAATTCCTTGCCTTCTCCTTCAGGTCAGATAATAGTTCCGAGGTATCAATAGATGTGTCTTCTGAAGAAGAAGCTCTGACCTGGAGCAGAGCAAACCTCCTGGGTTCTGAAAGAACAATAAATATAAACTATAATTTGAAAACAAAAAATAAAGGAAATCATTCATTCAATATAACCCAAGCATTTAGTACTGCAAATAGGTTTTTTAATAGTTTCTTATATTTTAAGGTGATGACAGACAAACGAGCTGCTGTCAAGGAACACAAACATCACTTATTTTCAACCTTAAAAGCTAAAACAACTAAAATCAAATCAATGATACCTTGCACTTATAAGATCATTCAAATAGAATACCATAATAACCCAACACGGCAAGGGCAGACAGCATTGTGCAGCTACAACTCATTTGAACAAGTGGTTTTTAGTCAAAACTGATTCCACAAATAACAACTCTCTGAACAGTTATGTACTTGGCATTATCCAAGATTTTAACTGGGTATTTGAGTTTGAGAGAAATCGCTCTTCACGCTTATGGGATTGATTTTCCCAACACCTTCGATTATCCCATCACTATGAATTACAATATTTTCTTCCCCAAAACTTCAGAAATATTTCCCCGTTCTTTGCTGTTATCTCACATATACATTCATATCCCAACACTTGTGCCACATATATCTCCGTAGAATCTACTTAATCCTTCAAATCTAATCCTCCCAAGTCTCAACGGACCATATACCAGTTCAATTAGATAATCATGCTTGCTCAAACAACATTTCTAATTATTCCTCTCTCCTACAATTATCAGATAAAAATATTCTCCAAATATACATTTTTGGTTTTTGTTCACCTAAATTCCAGTTCACATTAAACATGTCATATACTCTAAAAAAATTGCAATGCCTTTATTCCAACTATTATTTCACAACACTGAAAGCACTTTATTCCTCCATATGTTTTGAACATCCAAACAGACTATGAGAAACATACACAATACTCACAGAAACAAAAATTTCACAGCGACGCAAATTAACCACTAGTCAATTCCTATAAAATTTGAACCAGGAATGAATGATGGAGCAATGTTGAAAACGAACCTCCGAAAAGGTAAAATGCAGTGAAAGTGAGCAGAGAGAGAGAGAGAGAGGTACCTGAAGAGAGTTTAAGGGAAGAGGGGAAGGAGGGGCGAGGAGGGAGGTAAGGCAAGGCGGAGGAGCGGGCGGTGGCGCGAGGGATGAGCACGGCGGTGGCCGCCACAGAGGTCGCCGTCGCAGCCATTGGAGGATGAGCGAAGGAGATGAGTGGAGATAGAGGGAGAGAGAGAGCTGAACCGATCAATCAATGGCTATCCTGAGATTGGGTTTTTGTTATACAAAAATTCAAAATGGTAAGATTATCTTTGATTTCCGTTAAACTGGCGGTGTCCATTCGTGTCTCTTCCCAGCTGTCTCTGCGACACGTGGAGCTTATCTACATCCTCATTGGTTGGCTCCCAATATCCTATCTTCTTTTGAAATTTCAATACTTGGTTTCTCGTTTTGAATGCCACACGTCATTTTCACGTCTTGAAGCTCGCTCCACTGCTTTTTTGGCTGAATCTACGATGATCCCATTATCAGGAAGGCCACATTTCAACTCTCATTGTATCGTGTATATTTGGGAAAAACACTTCATTATTCTACATTTTTACTTTAATACTTGTATTATTTTGGAACAATCTCCACCTAAAATATGCAAACTATCCGTAGAATTAAATTGGTTCAATTTCAGCATTCTCTGATTCAGCCCGGTCCAAGAAAAGATCAAACCAAAATTGGGTAATTAGATGTTGATTGCAAATGACCATTTTACCCTCACCTAATATCAAATTGAATGATGTATAAAGGGTATATTTGTCTTTATCAATAAAAGAAATAAATATGAAAATAATTAAAAACAAATGTGAAAAGACCATTTTGTCCTCCCACTGCAAATATCTCACTCACACACTCTATCTTCGTTCATGGCCGATTTCGCCCAAATCGGCGTGAAACTCATTGTCGCTGTGGTGGCTCTCCGCATTAAAGGACTCCCAGAAGATGCCTTCCAATTCCTCCCCCACAATTTCTAACGAAGGAACAGTTCTGGGGACCCAATCGATTTCGTGAGCTCAGCAACGGCGATGGCGTCCCTTTCTGGTGAGACCCTTTTCGGGAAGTCGCGCCGATCTCTTCACCGGCAGCTCCGGCCAGTTTAGTTTTAGCTCCTTGACTCTCGGAGAGGAGATTTGAGTTTGAAGCCTGAGCTGGAAGGAACACACAGCCCTAATTTTTCATTAGTTTCTCGAAAAAACACATCTGAAATTGATTGTGACTTGGTGATTGAGCTCCATAGATTGTTAATGGATGATTTTGGCGTAGAGATTGGAGCGTTAGGTTGATGGAACCCAGTCGACGTCGTGAGCCAGAGACTAATGGTGCAATCCCGTTGCGGCGCGTGGACCACACGCGCCACCAATTCGAAATACAAGGAGCTCGACGTTTTCTGGATCTCGCCGGGTTAGAAGCTTTCCGAGGGGCATGTACTGGTGCACACGCTTGTCTTGGTGCACATGCTTCAGTGCTCGATGTTATTATCTTGGTGAAGACACTTCAGGTACACAGCTCGCTTGTTTTGGTGAAGACGCTTCAGGTACCCAGGTCTCGTCTCTCACGCCACTGTGTCCTCGCGGAGAAGGTGGTGGTGGCCAGACAGGAGAGGCAGTCAGAGCCGATGCCGGAGGTAACGCTGGACGCCGGAGAGCCACCGGAGGGAGGAGATGGCTGAAGGAGCGGAGGGAATGGACGAATTAACTGTTCTTTTATTTTTTTTCAAATTTTTGTATTGTTATTGATAATTTGTAATTAATTTTATAATAATAGGAATATATTAGTTATTATAATATTTATCAGTAATTATGAATATAATTATTATTTGGTTTTTAATTATTATTTTATACATTATTTAATTAATTAATGTTTTTAATTAAAAACATATATTTTAATTAATTAAAATATATTTAAAAGAAAATTATATTTTTTATTTTGTTATTTGAAAAGACAAATATACCCTTAAATTGTGAGTTGAATTTGTTATCCAATGAAGGGTAAAACAGTGATTTCATATTAATGAAATTTTAGTTTGATTTTTTGTTGGATCGGGCTGAGTTAGAGAATACTGAAATTGAACCAGTTTAATTCTAAGGGTAGTTTTGGTATTTTAGGTGTAGATTGTCCCAAAATGATAGTTAGGGTACTAAAAAAATAATTAGGATATGAAAGTGGAAAAGTGATATACTTAGGTGTACAAAAATGTCTTTTTCCTTATATATTTAAGAAATATACAAATACATATACCAACTTTAATTACTTTGAATAATAAAGTTTGTTTATGATTAAGAGATCTTATTAATTTCTTATGGCAAAGTACACATATCAACACCCAATTATGACCATTCTAGGCTATACTCATAGAAAAGAGTGGACATTTAGCCCACCTAAAGATTCAAAATGGATAGATGATCCAACATTTAGATGACATATGTTAACTGTTAAAATAAAAAAACGAAAATGCCTCTGGCCAGACTTTAAATTTTCAAATCATGTTATTTTTGGATTTTTGGTTTGGGTTTAGAGTCACGTTCTCACCAACTTGCCTCCGGTCAGCCTCGCCCTCCTTGCTGCTGATCGGAGGCCCGTCGTGATCATCGTCGGAGATGCTCGCAAGAGATATCAAAAGAAAACAATTTTCTGGTACCGACCAATGTGCACTGATTTCTTGCCACCATTATCTTCATTTGAAAGATTATTCGATGATGACTTTTTATAAATATTTGTCATTATGAAACTCTAGGTAATTTTCTCTTTTATGATGTTGTAAGAGATATTCTTCTCAATGTCAAATCACTCTAGAGTTTGTCGATCTTGCTTCCCCAGTCTAAACGACATATTTGAGCACCATCACCACGCACCACCGTGATTTCTTCTCTCCCGAACAATGTTCTGCTTGAGTGCCTCTTCCGTATCCCTCATCTGCCTCTTCCAATCATTTCCCTCGTCTCGACTCATTGTTTCTTCGATTTGCGACGAGGCCTTGGGATTCTATCTGATTGTGGTCTCTCCCCCGCTTCTCTCGCGACTTGTCGTGGAAGGTTTCCTCCAAATCGAGAACATACAGAAGGAACCAGCAGATCGAGGTCGCTGATGGTTGAGACATGTATTCCTTTATTTTTGACAATTTAATTCCCTTTAAAATTAATAGATACAGAAAGAGAGAAGCTGAGGAGGTGAGAGAGAGAATTATTAAATGACTTATTTTGAAAATTAAAAAGATACTTAGGGGTATTTAAGTTTTCTCACTCAAAATTTAAAAATCTCATTACTAGTTGGAGCATAATAGTCTTTACCTACTCACACTAACGAAACTTTGGATGGAAATGGCCACTGTGACTTACGGTACTAAAATGGCAAATTTAGGGTACCCGTAGACGCAAAAAATATTTTAGGTGTAGTCACATGCCAAAACGTTAATTTTAGGGGTAGTCAGCTGACATTATCTCTAATATCAATAAGTGAGTCTCAAATAAATCATTGCTTAATGAGTCACACTCAATTTAAATTTATACATTAATTAAGTTATTTTCGGAGGTCTTTCTAAGACATACTCAAATACGCCACTGTTGACGCACTATGAGAAATGTATTGTTGGCTACGATCTTACCCAAGAAATTTTCCCAATCTACAAGTAGTCGGATTTATACTTCCGTCGTAATTGTGGTCTTATCTGTAAGATTAAATTCAATTAATCTTTTGATTAATTTAATCTCATAAATGTGACTCATTTAAATGTATATTAATTTGATGAAATGATATGTTGGTTGATGAAAAGACATGATTATACAATGATGAATTGTGTAAATAAGAGATTTCATTTTAGAGTTTTTTGTCCTCTCATCCACCTATATGCAAAACACTAATATTATGGTTCCATCAAAAAAGTTAGAAAAAGTAATTTGCAGAGGTTAGGAGAGAGAAATCAATTCTCTACATTTACGAATTTCAACATGAATCTAGGTATGTTTCTATTATGTGTTTAATGAATATGTGAAAATTATTTATTCTAAAGATCCTTAAATTTTAT